>JAPMOB010244533.1:0-19680 GCA_029875015.1 Lepomis gibbosus | reverse complement strand
GCAACAACCCAGCAGCAGGACCGCTACCTCCACCTTTGTGCAAGGAGGAGCAGGAGGAGCACTGCCAGAGCCCTGCAAAATGACCTCCTGCCGGCCACAAATGTCCATGTGTCTGCTCAAATGGTCAGAAACAGACTCCATGAGGGCGGTATGAGGGCCCAACATCCACAGGTGGGGGTTGTGCTTGGAGTGTGACAGTAGTTCCTGCAAGAGGAAGGCATTTATGCTATGGACTGGCCCGCCCGTTCCCCAGACCTGAATCCAATTGAACACATCTGGGACATCTTGTCTCGCTCCCACCACCAACGCCACGTTGCACCACAGACTTTCCAGGAGTTGGCAGATGCTTTAGTCCAGGTCTGGGAGGAGATCCCTCAGGAGACCATCTGCCACCTCATCAGGAGCATGTCCAGGCATAGTAGGGTTATTTTAGTGTTTAGTGTTTTGAGCAGTGTACTTACAAAGCAGGGCTTCAAATTCCTTTTAAACAAATATGATTAGAAACAGTTTAATGCCAACCCAGTGCCTACATCTTTCTAAAACAAGGCCATGATCAGTTGTATCAATGGCAGCACTTCAGTCCAGCAGCACAAGGACTGAACACACATGCCTTTGTTAGATGACTTTCTCAGTGCTGTGATACTGACAAAACTCAGATTGACTTTTCAAAGTCACTATGCTATTTATTAAGGCAGGATAGTGGGTGATACTAGATCTTAACAACTCTGTCTTTCCAGTGAAGTGGGATAAAATCTTTTCACAATCAGCTGAGGCAAAAGGAGAGTCTGGGTATACTAACTGATCATTTTTTTCAAAGGAATCTGGGGTTGTGCTGATGAGCAGAACTAAGGTCAGAAAATGGCATGTTCTTGCATGTTTGCATGTTGCATTCACACAATGTGGCTCCTTCCTGCAAGGTAGCATGGTATTGTTTTTACTTAAAAGATAAGAGATCTGAAACTTCCCCCATCTCTAAAAAGTCAGACAAATGCTCATCTTTTTAAATGGAAAGAAATTTGCAACATAAAGGTTTGAAAAGTAGGAAAAGTAGTAGTTTTTAGTATGTTTTTATGAAGACTTCAGTTTTTGCTGCTATTTCAAGTCCTTTCAGTAATTCAGCTTAAGCTGCCACTTCAGCATCTTTCAATGTGAGGCATATAATCCCTGGCTTTCACTCATATAAACAAACATAATTAAAAAAGCGCCAAAGAAACATTTCAGCTGTAAGCATGTGTACATTTTGCTCTTTGACTTGAGCAGTCATGTCATTTAATATTGTAATGAACTAGTAGCTGTGCCTTTTGTTAATGTTTGTATAAAGCTGATAAAGTTAGAATTAGTAAAACACATGACTGAAAAAAGAATTTTAAAGAAAAAAAATGTTGCTTATTGAGACACTTCCATTCAAATGAAAGAAAGATCACTGACATACAATATGGTGATGAGCAGCCCTAATGCACTGTCAATAAGCTCGGGGCCAGTGTCATGAACAGGTCTTTCAGGTAGGGTGGGGGTTAAATGCCAGATGTAGCAAACCAGATGATTATAACAGTACTAATATTATTAGGAGGATGGTGAAAATGGATCATCCAAAGGACAACATGCACTTGATGTTAAAGTGGAAGTTCAAAGGCTTTGAAAACCAGGAGGGTAGCTCAGGGTTTATTAGACTCTTCATAACATGATGCTAATGATAACAATGATGACACTAAAGAAGCCAAGGATGATGATGACGACAGTTATTGTAATTATGATTGTAAGATGTGAGATAAAGAACAGGTTCAGGTAGGGGCTTGTTTCCATCAAACACTGGACAAAAAGTATTTTTCCAGCACCATCTTCACTGGCATTAGAATGACCATTCGTTGCTTTGTCCTTTGTCACATTTGCAGTTACATCTATTTTGTGATGATTTAGTTGTGAGGCTAAATCGTGTCCATATAGATGCTGGCACCATCAACTGGGACAAAATCTTTACTGCAGTTCTGCACAGATGAATCATCTGTGCTCTGGTCCACAGTCCCTGTCTGTGAAGACCTGAATGCTTTAGAACTTCTCAATCTTCTCAATGTCTCTGTTTCTTTTCATTTCATTTCACTGGTCTATTATTTCTTTGCTTCCTTCATCTATTTTGTTTTTCATATTTATTCCTCTTAGGATTCAACTATTTTACATTTTCTATTCTTCTTCATGTATCTTCTTTCCTCTCTTCTTTGTTCTTTCCTCTCTTCTTCTTTGTTCTTCTTTGTTCTTTCCTCTCTTCTTCTTTGTTCTTCTTTGTTCTTTCCTCTCTTCATCTTTGTTCTTCTTTGTGCTTTCCTCTCTTCGTCTTTGTTCACATTTCTTTTTACCGTCTCATCTTTTTGTTCGAGACCAAACAGCAAATTCACTTATTCTATATTCACGATATTAAAGACTGTTCTTGTTATATTTCACCAAAGTTCTCCAACATCAGCTATGTCATGTTTAATTAAATAAATGGCATCCTCAGTTTCAACTCCTCTTGCCTCACCTTTCACCTTCTTTCCTTTCAAAACATTGACATTGCTGCCCTCTGCTGTTCTTTTTGAAAACTTGTTTCTCTCCCTCTAATGTAACTTGCTTTTCTGCATGTAACATTCATCACTTAAAAAAATTCCGAATGTTTTTCGCATAGACTCTACATGAAATGGATTTTCATCAGTCGGCAAGTAGAGGCCACATTCATGCCAGCCTGTAGATGGCGCTATTGAATAGGGTTTCCCGTCCGAGCCTGTTCCTCACCGTGGAACCTTTTAGGATTTTGTTTCCACTCGTTTTATTACGAGGTGACGCCTCGTACACTTCCGGGCTGTAGGTCACATCCATGCACCGTACACACGTGAGAACTGAAGAAAGCTGGCTGTGACTGGGAGCAGACTACAACAGGGTTTTCTTCAGGTATTGCGACTAGTAATTTCATTTTTCTGAGCATTTAACAGATGTTATGGAAGCGGCGCACGCTGCTAGCGAGCTTCCGTTCCTACATGCAGAGACATTACTAGTTGTTACTTATGTTCAGTCCCTCAATTATCATGTTAACAACATATAACAAAGTTAGTTACACGCTGAACTAAAGACAAAATAATGTGACCCTACATAATGACAAGCTAGCTAAAATAACACATAGTCCCGAGAAGGGCCCCTGTGCTGAGGGTTAGGGCCAAGGTAAGTTAAGTCTGATACAACAACTGTATCCTTACATGGCCCTTTTTTGTTGAGCAGAGTAACGTTAACAACAAACTGTGTTACGCTGAATCCAAAGGCCTCGCTTTAACATTGAGAGAAGTAAATAAATGCAATGTCATGTAACTTGGGAGTAATCTGCGTTGGGAGGTTATCGGGATGGACATTTGTTTGTTCATGGATGCTGTAAGTTAACGTACATGGCTTTACCATATTACGTTAGGTACGTTTCTCAGAGGTACTGCACTTGCGCACTGTTGTGAGCTAGCAACAGGAGAAGCATGTTTTGTTAGCCTACTTGTATGAAGTTATTCTTTCAACCTGCCACGTTTCAGCGTTTGCTGTGACTGCATGTTATTGTCTGAATCATTAATGAACTCTTGTCACTGGTTTTTATTCTAAGTGTGGAACAGATGTTTATTTAAAACAGCCAGGTTAGCCTTTACAGTGGAGATGAAGCATACTACATCACATAAGGTGTTCCAGCATCAACACTTAAAGGGCTACCTCCATCATGACACCACCATCATTTCAGTGACCTCTCTCTGTGCAGTGCCATATAGGATTGATTGTTCTTATGTAGTTTGTATGATGCTTTGGCAATATTGTTGTCATACATTCATACATGCCAATAAAGCTAATTTGAATTGAATTGACGGCCATTCTTGAACTGAATTCAAATCTAAACCGGGGTGAGGTGAGAAAGTGACTGATTTCTGACAGGATACCGCTCCAGTGTAAAGATCTGCTTGCAGAGACTTGAAACTTGTTGCACTCCATTACAGTAAACATCCTATATTTTATTTCTGTCAGTTGTGATCATTGTGTGGTAATACTTTGAACACTATTTTGTCTCTTCCTTGCATGGTACACTTACGTAATGCAGTTAGGGCTGGGCGATTGCGATAAAAAAAAATTCACATCAGTCGTGGTAGAACATTCAAAACAGTTATAATATGGTCTTTTGCATGGTTATTAAGTAAAATCTTTTTTTCAGTGCAGTTTCCTCAACAAAATAAATATAAGTGCTGATTTGTTTGGGATTCAAATGAATTAAATCGAACATTTGTTATTTGTCAAAGGAAAGGATAGTGTGATAAATATCGTTAGATTGCCCAGTCCTAATTGGAGTAAAAATGAAGAAGATACACTCATGTAGCCTTGTCTGTGTCTGTGCTTTAGCGGAAAGGATGGACGGGAAAGTCAAGGAGCAGAAGCGACATCAGCACAAGCACAGTGGACCAAAGGCAGAGAAGAAGAAGCTGAAGAAGCAGGGAGGCTCCACAGAAGAGGATGAACGGAAACGCAATCCCAAAGCGTTCGCGGTTCAGTCCGCCGTACGCATGGCCAAGACCTTCCACAGGTCAGTCCTGATGGCTCTGTACTGCTACACATCTGACAGACACATGGACTTAAACCCCCTGCTGCATCCATGTTATATAAATTATCCTGTCCTTTACGCTTCCACTTTTACAAGAACACATGAATAACCTATCATTTTGTAAATTCCAGGATTACCAGCTAATAAAAGTAATAGAGTGAATGAAACAAACATTGTGAATCTACCGCTCATGTATATTTTTCTTCAGGGCCCAGGACATAAAGACCAAAAAACATCACATCCCTCTTGTAGACCGGACTCCCCTGGAACCCCCTCCAGTTGTGATTGTAGTAGTTGGGCCTCCCAAGGTGGGAAAAAGCACCCTGATCCGCTGCCTAATCAAAAACTTCACCAGACAGAAACTCGGGGACATATGCGGACCCGTAACCATCGTGTCTGGTATGTTTGGCCTTCGATTCCTGATGTAGTAGGTGGGTTAGAAAGGGTTTACACTTCCATCAAGCTCTGCTGGAAAGTGAAGTGTATTACTGGAAGTTCTGCAGTAAGTGAACTATAGCAGTTTTACTTTCCCCACAGAAGCATATTGACATGCTTTGAATAAGGTGGCATATGCTTCTATTAGCTTTAACTAAACCATCTGCATTAATCGCCTCAATGGAGACAGTGGAAGTGAGGGGATGGGAGAGAGATTCACGGTCGGCAACTGAAACCCCCGGGCCATCAGTGCGCCTCAACATCAGCATGTTAACATTGTCAGTGTGGTTGTGTTAGCTTGTTGATGACAGCATGGGAGGTTTTCAGCGGTATTTGCTGTGATCCCCACAGTAACATTCACAGATTACTAGACACTGCCTAACCCATGTGCAGAATAATGTAATGAGCCGCCACAAAAATACCACATTTGGGGTGTAATTAAAAGTAACGAGACATTAGGTAATAATTTATTGTTTGTTGGGTATGTGTGCACCATTAGACATTTAACCATTACGTGTCATTATTTTTTGTGTTTTTAAATATTCTTTAGGCAAGAAGCGCCGGCTCACTTTCATGGAGTGCAACAACGACATTAATACAATGATCGACCTCGCAAAAGTAGCGGACCTGGTGAGTTTTTCAATTGGCGACTCTAAGTTGTCCTTAGGTGCGCTTAGCGTGTACTGCACCTTTTGCCGATGTCAGCTAGGGTTGACTTTAGCCCTGTAAACAGGATAAGAGGTTAACAGTGAGTGAGTGTGAAGCCGTATCACATGATACAACAAGTGTGTACTTTGTTATATAGTCAGCTTTACACCTTTTGGTGCCAACAGTGAGGTTAGTTTTTAAGTCCATATGACTGTCACTAACTGACAATCTGATAAATACAACTTTTTAACCTTTTGTCAACAGAATGGTCCTGTGTTGTAGCTTAATAACTGAATTTGAATAGAGTCTTGAGGGATGAATAATGTAAATGTAAAATAATGAAATGAAGTTACATGACTGCATTGTTTTCCCCCCTCCAGGTTTTGATGTTGATTGATGCCAGCTTTGGCTTTGAGATGGAGACGTTTGAGTTTCTCAACATCTGCCAGGTGCATGGCTTCCCTCGTATCATGGGTGTGCTGACTCACCTGGATTCATTCAAGAACAACAAGACACTGAGGAAGACCAAGAAAAACCTCAAACATCGCTTCTGGACTGAGGTCTACCAGGTAAACCCAGCATTACAGCTGAAAACACCCCCTTTACGCATATACAGACTCTTGTGCATTGACAGTGTAACTTGTATGTACTGCGAGAGTGTGACCATCCGATTAAAAACTGTTGTTACATGTTTTTTGTGTTTGAACCTGTCAGGGGGCCAAGCTGTTTTATCTGTCTGGTATGGTGTATGGTGAATATCAGACTCAGGAAGTTAAGAACCTCGGCCGCTTCATCTCTGTCATGAAGTTTCGTCCTCTGGTGTGGCAGACCTCCCACCCGTATGTGCTGGTTGACCGGTGAGTGATAACCTGAGACTGCAATCTCCTGACTGACATGAGGTTAATTTCATCAAAGCAATCCACTACAGTCAGTAGCTGGCCCCATTTGTTTGCAGACAGTTTACAGCATTTACTCTGTCACCTGCAGATGGATGAAAGATCTGTCAGCTCCTTGTCTAGTTACCACCCTACCACTGTTTTGTGTATCCTAACACAGGATTTGAACTCTTCATGTACAGCTTCTACACATCTTGTGGTGTTGATGAGGGTGGTGTACAAACTGTGTTTAATTCAGGGACCTGATGCTTTAAAGGATGAATCTGCGTGACAGTGATTTTTAATGGTCTGGTTAAACTAATGCATTTAGCAGTGACTAATTACTACCTGGATGAAGGTACCTTCTAACTACAATAAGATATTAGAGTATAAGAGTTGGAGAGTTCCAGCTGAATGCACAATTAGACAATTCTTTGAACGCAGTGGGATACTGAAGGTTGTGTCCAGATAATTCAAAGGCCCTAATAACGGGGCATTAGGAATGAGACAGACATTATCCTCTCCTAATGACTTGTTTGGTTGTTAAAGGTAAACTTTAAAGGAAGCAGCCCCTGAATCAAGATGCAGATGCAGTTTAAGAAGAGGCTGTTCACTCTTAGGCTGTGTGCACCAGTTTAGCAGAGCATGCTGTGACTTTATCCACCATTCAATAGCAATACCATGGTGTGGATATAAGCACACACTTTTAAATGACTTCTTACAGTTTTAAATTCAATCAGAGGGCTAAAAAGCACAAAGGTAATGTGTGTATTTTGATTGAATTTTAAATTTAACATGACCGCCAAAGATGCCAGACAGGTTCTTGGGAACCTGACATGGTCAGCTCACATCTCCACGCTGCTGAAAAAAGCTCAGAAACAACTGTATTTCTTGAGGAAGCTTAAGAAGGTCAAATTCCCACGCCAAGTTCTTGTCAGCTTTTACAGAGTAGCGATAGAAAGCATCCTAACTGGCTCTGCAGCAGGTGATTAAAACTGCTCAGAAGATCATTGGTACCTCCTGAGCATCAAAAGCCCAAAGGATACTAAAGGACAGTACCCACCCAGCCACAGCCTGGTCACCCTGCTGCTTCTGGGAAGAGATATAGAAGTTTCTGCTGTCACAGCACCAGACTGCAGAGCAGTTTTTCCCCTCAAGCTCGCAGACTCTTAAACTCTAATTCACCCTCAGCACTGCTCCAGTGATTATTGAATTTAGTTTAGTTTAATTTAGTGATTGTATATTGTCTGCTGCATAGCAGAAGGGAGTTACAAAACTCAGTTTCACTCTATAACCTGTTATATTGTGACAAAACAAATGCACCGATCTACCCACTATCAGTAAACATCAGACTCTATCAAATGCAACAGAGCTCTATAAAATCCAGACATTTGTGTGCCAACAATCCAGGCTTGATTTAGATACAACGGAAAAAATGAATATCTACTTTTTTGGCAAATGTTTAAGTCCTTTTAAAATGAACATGCCTGTTCTTTGCTCTGTGCCAGTTAAAAAAAGCGGAACATTGTGAACATCACACAGCTTTGAATAAGTGTAAGTATTGACGGGTTCGACTGGATTCCATTTAGTTGTGGCAGGTGCTACCTCAGGGGGTAGAGTGGGTCACTCACTAATCAGGAAGTCAGCGGCTTGATCCCCGGTTCCTCCAGTCTGCACGTCGAAGTGTCCTTGATGTGCCATCAGTGTTAAAATGTCTGTAAAGAATCTTAGTCATTTAGTTCATATCAAAACTTTTCAGGTCGGACTGACTGGCAGGGAACCCCAGCTATTGAACCTCTGTGGGGTCGTTATCAAGGTGATGGATAACGCTTGGTTCATTAGTGCTCCTGGCTGTTGTCCAGTCTCAGTTACAGGGTCTTGGTAATTCTCATGTAGGATCACTGGCACAGCTGCATTCTATGGAGCCATCATTATTAGCATTGGTTCCACCTGCCTCTGCCTGTCATTGCAAGATGTGTTGATGTTTCATTTTGTTATTTTGAAGGAGCAGTGTACAGGCATGCATTTACTTTATTCCTTCTGTATTCAAACAGTATGGAGGACTTGACCGACCCTGAGAGGGTGAGGACAGACCCCAAGTCTGACCGGACAGTGTCACTCTACGGCTACCTGCGAGGGACATACTTGAAAAACAAAGGCCAGGTCCATATCCCCGGTACATAGCGCTAGTTACCTACAAAAACCTTTTGGACTGCCTGTCATGTTGGCTAAAGTAGATGTGATCAAATAGTAATGATGTCACTTATATTGTGTTTTCTTTTGCAGGTGTAGGAGACTTTCAGGTGGCCGACGTGAACTTCCTGCCAGATCCGTGTCCACTGCCAAACGCTCAGAAGAAGAGAGCGCTGAATGAGAAGGAGCGTCTGCTCTATGCACCCATGGCCGGGGTCGGGGGGGTTGTGTATGACAAGGATGCTGTGTACATTGACCTTCCTGCTAACCACGTCAATCAGCAGCAGGTGTGTGTGTGTGTGTGTGTGTGTGTGTGTGTTTGCTTGGCATGAGAGTATGTTTTCCTCATCTCAATGATCTGCATTTTTGTGCTTGTATTCACTAATTTTAAAATTTGACCAATCAAATCAGATTACAAGTACTAATGTGAAGTGTATTTGTGTTTCCCCGGTACAGGAAGAGGTGCGGCCCACCACAGAGCTGGTCCAGTCTCTCATTGATACACATGCCACCCTGGATGCCAAGATGGCTGCCAGTAAGGTGTCTCTGTTCAGTGGTTCTGTCAACCTGGAATCCACAGACATGGACGAGCAGAGCGGGTGAGACAACTCACCAGACCCATCTTCGCACTGGGGCTGAGTTCAGTGCAGAGAAAACGTAGCAAAATGTTTTTTTCAATGGAAACAGTTGTTCCCTGAACACCCTGCTGTGTACGCAAGCGCACTGACTTTTCCTGCCTTTTCAACACCGTTGTGCTTACAAACCTGTTGCAGCTGATTGGGTAATACATGAGACACGCCGACCAAACGGGAGAAAACATACCTCGAAGCCCGTTGCGGAATGTTGCGCAATGTTTCAAGGAAACATGATGTTTAGTCTGAAAATGTTGCAAACAGGTGCAAAGCGTTTTGAGATTGATCTCGCCCCTGGTTTCAGTGCTCTGCCAGTGTTGGGGAAAGGTCTGGCTGAACCCATTAATAAAGCAATCAATCATGTTGGGTGGTGCTAAGTCCAGGATGAAGCAGTGGTGCAAAATGGATGGACAGTGGATACATTTTTTTTTTTTTTTTTGAGCATCCGTAAAATCAGAATTTGATCCATCGGTCTGATAACATTTCATAACATTCAGTCTAAAAGAGCATTTTATGACAGTGTGGCTACAGCATATACATTGTCCATTATAGAGGCAGCCTACTTTCTGTGAGCCAGACTGGTATGTAAGAAATGTAAATGTTTAAGGCACAGCAAGTTTATTTGTATAGCACATTTCAACAACAAGGCCATTCAAAGTGCTTTACATTAAACATAAAAGCAACACAGGGAAATTGAAAAAGAATCACATTATAATACAATTTTTGAAAAGGGTGAAGTAGAAAATAAAAACAGGATAATAAAAAAAGCAGGACAGTAAAAGTTACATTTCAGTGTACAATCAAAGTTGAACGAGGTAAAGAGATATTTTTTGAGTTACAATAATTTTTTTGTCTTTGAAAAGAGAATAAACAGAGAAGTATCTACTCTCTCTAGCTAGACTGTACTCGGGTCCATAGCAATATTTGGGTCCACTGAGTTTGATTATGTCTGATGAGTGCTGCAAACCCAACATATCAGCTGGAAACCCCAAAAACCCTCAAACACTAGAGAGAAACCAGGACATGTCTGTCCGCAGTCCACTTTGATCCAGTTATACTCTGGACCCACTTGCGCCTTTACAGGTGGACAGAGGTTCCTGCGAATCACTCAGGCGTGAGAGTATAAAGGAAAGTGTGTGTTACATAGTTTGTGAACGTGCGACTATTTCCTTCACATCTAACATGTGTAAGCACAACCAGTTAGCAGGAATTCTGAATAGAAATTGATGATTAGGATTTTGTCAATTTGTCAATTTTCACATGTGATTTGTCAATACACACTGTTCACTGGCAAAATAACAATACAAAGCATGCGGATGTTGTGCGGCAGCCTTGTGTGCGACAGAGAATGTAACCTCTCCTGTTTTGTGTGTGTTCAGAGAGACAGGTCCTCAGGAGACGCTCGTCTGGGATCCGAACACCCAGAGGAAGAGGAGGAAGGTGCTCTTTGCTGAGGAGGAGGGCGACGATGATGTCAGCGGTTCCAGTGATGATGAGGATGGTGACAGTGAAGACGGTGACCAGGAAGACGACGAAGATGAAGACGATGATAACCTGATGACAATGCTCAAAGAGGCAAGAGCTAAATCTGACAAGACGGATCAGAACGTAACAGACTTCACTCCGCCGGTGAAGAAGCAGAAGCTAGAGGAGCGGCAGGAGAAGGGGGCTGCTGAGGTGCCGGCCTTCGCTGACAGTGAAGACGACCTGGAGATGAGCGAGGAGAGTGAACAAGAGGGAGGGGCTGGGAGAGCAGGAGACTCTGGTCACTGTTCTGAAGAGAGTGATGATGAAGAGGAGGACGATGATGAAGAAGAGGAGGAAGATGAATCAGCGGAAGAGGAGGATGATGCAGCTGGCGCTACAGTGAAGAAAGCAGAGGAGGAGGAGGAGGAAGAAGAGCAGGGTAAGAGCAGGCTTTTCGTGTTGGTTTGTAGGAAAAGGTTACACTAATCCTTTTACTCTGGTTATCAAATACAAGGAGGACCAATCCACTATCAGATCTTTTGATTTTTCACTTTAAATCTGTAGTAATTGTAGTAATTCATCTTTCATTCAGTGTGGTTTTTCTTTTACTTTATAATAATTAATTTACAGAAGCCCCGAGACGCATTCTGGTGATCCATTTTCTTCTCTTCTGTGTTTGTGACCGAACAACAGATGAAAACAGGTTTTGCCGGGATCAGTTTTTCAGTCACTTTTTTTTTAATCTGTGAAAATTGGAGACATTTGTTTTTTTTTGTCAGGATCAGTTTGTGTTTGTTGTTGTAATACTCATTTTGGCCACTAGAGGGTGACGTGCACCACAGCCATCCCATTCCATTTACTCATGCAGCTAATGCTTTTTATCCAAAGCGACTTACAATTGCTATTTATGTCAGAGGTCGCACACCTCTGGAGCAGCTAGGCGTTAAGTGTCTGGCTCAGGGACACGTTGATGGATGTCTGACAGTGGGTATTGAACACACAATGAAAACGTGAGTGCTTTTTGTCCTCTTTAGAACATGGGGTGGAGGTGCACTTCAGCCTCTTGTGGCCAAAATAAGTCACCTGTTTTTACAGATGGAAAAAAAGTAACTGATCCTGGCAAAAGAAATCCCTCCTGTTTTTAAACACAGGAGAGAAAAAAGTTTAGATCAGACTTACCTCACAGGGCTCCTGCATGAAGCATGCATGAGCGGGAAACTCTACTGGTGAATATCATGTGATTTAGCTCCTGAACAGCTACCTAATGTTCCCTTTTTTCAGCATATAGTGCAGCTCTATTTTTAGCTCTCCTAGACTAGACTGTTTCTGTCATTTCTCGTTGTAGTTCAAGTCCTCAACTGTGCAGCTGTACCGAAACAGGTACCTGTTCCATGAGTCAAGTCAAACAGAAGGAGTTCCTTCGAGATTCCTGTCGAGTAGACTTGATTCAGGAGAAGGACTGCAAAGCTTTCTTTGGCAGAGTCTGACAGTAGCTGTCTGTGTTCTGATGTCAGGTGGAACTTTGTTAATGTCTAAGCCACAAAGAAATGGGTCACGATGTGATTCTGAAGACAGCATCTGGAGGTTCAGTGATGTTTTTTTTTTTTTGTTTTTTTTAATGGTCCCTTGTTTGATTTCTGTCTTCTGTGTCCATCCACAGGGGCTCTGAGGTGGAAGGAGGGTCTGCAGCAGAAAGCATCAGAGGCATTTTTACGCCAACAAGAAGCGGCCCCTAATCTGAGAAAACTGGTTTATGGTTCAGGTAGGCCGGGGCTCTGGTTACATGTGTATCAATATATATTAGCCCAGCTCAAGGTATGCCAGTACAGAAATGCCAATAATGTTCATTATGAAACAGAAAGATTTATTTTCACACCGTTAGCTCTCTCTAGCTGTTGTTTATCACCAACACAAACGTGTGCTACAAAACTACCTGCTCTGATTTTCAGTGTGTCTTGACAGTCATCATTTTTGTGTGCAGTTGTAGAAGCAGCTGATTCTGAGGAGGAGGAGGAGGAGTTGGGGGGGCTGTTTCGAGTCAGCCGCCCTCAGCACAGCAAAAAGTTCCAAGCAAACGCTCTCGACTGCTCCCGCTTCAGCCCTGACACGTCCCACGACTGGGACTTGGAGGAGGTACAGTAGTTTCTAAAACACAGCTGTTACTGGGACAGATAGTGTCGGCTGGAGTTCCTAACGTGCTGTTGATATGAATACACAAGAAAAATAGATGTTGAAATGAAACTAACAAGTTGTAATATATTTTTCCACAGATGCTAAACTCCATCAGGGACTGTTTTGTAACAGGGAAGTGGGAGGAGGGCCAAGACGCTGCCACACTGCTGAAAGAGGACGGTAAGAGAGGAGAGGAGAAACCCTTCATTCAGCCAAACACAGTGACCTACACTTCAGACCTATGTTCGAGGGTACACACAGTTATAATCATTCTGTTGTGAGAGCCTTTACATGGATAAAGGTATAGCTGAGCTGTTCAAGAGTCCTTTTAAGGGGAACAGTTTAGTTTGTTACTATTGAAGCACACAAACCATGTGGTAGCTTAAAAGACCCTAACATACAGGCTTTGGTTGTGTTTCTGTATCTAGAGGAGCTATATGGTGACTTTGAGGATTTGGAAACAGGGGAAGTCCACAAGAGCCAAACTGGGCAGCAGGATCAGGCTGAGGTGGGTCCTCTTTCCATCATTTCAATCACTTTGCACCGGCTGACGAACCATTAATATTTCAATGTAGAATATTCAAATAGTTTGAATATCAGCAGGGTTTGACTCCAGTTGTGCCACTGTTCCAGTGTTCCATTTCCTCGCTGCTCATTTCAAGAAATTAACTTTTACTAAAGTCAGTTCTGTGCTAGCTGTGGTTTGCACCTTAATCATCCTTGGTTGTAAATCCTGTGTACCAAACTGTCCAGATACTTTACATAGACTTTGCACACTGTGTTAGGAGGGTTAAATACCTTCAGTTTTCTCAGTTGGATGATGTTTTGTTTTGTGCACGTTGTGACCAGCAGAATAGTGAGAATGAAGATGGTGATGACGAAGAAGCTGAAGAGAGTCTGGTGAAGGTGGATGATGATGAGGTCCAGAAGAATAAGCGGCTGGAGAAGAAACGCAGGCTGAAGGAGAGATTCGATGCAGAGTACGATGACGAAGATGCCACTTACTTTGACGACCTGAAGGAGGAGATGCAAAAGCAGGCTGAGGTACCGCAGCTGGTTTTGGGCCTTCTGTACACATGTGCTCTGGATACGCAACAGCTGCTGGAGTTGATTGATTTGATAAAGATTTATCGTCCAGAATATCCTACACAAAACGTCAAAAGGATATATGATCAGTTCAGTGTTCGGCTTTGTTAGATGCTTCATGTTCATTAGAGTCTTGGCTTCTTTCTGAGAACATTTGTATGAGAATATGTTGCTGCATTCTGTCCTCAGCTGAACAGGGCAGAGTTTGAGGATGTAGATGACGAGACCAGAGTGCAGTACGAAGGCTTCCGACCAGGAATGTACGTCAGATTAGAGATCTCCTCTCTACCCTGTGAATTTGTCACCAACTTCGATCCCCACTATCCCATCATCCTCGGAGGTCTGGGCTCCGGTGAGGGCAATGTAGGATACCTGCAGGTATGTGCAATGCTGTCATTGTATTCTGCCTTTAGCACTTTTGTGTGCTTGTGTCTGGTAGTACCTTCTTGTTAAGGCTAAGCTTTTGGGTAGACTTCAAATGAACTCTGGTCATCGTCATTTAAACTGTACGGGGATGCCAGCAAGGAATGATTTAGATATTTAGGTAACAGAATTTGGATAGTAATGGTGTATTTTCATCTGGTGTCAACCGCCAATGTTCATGACGTGTTACTGGCAGTCTAACCAGGCTGACAGAACCATATACTGTGTTTATGCACACAACCGATTCACCAATATTACCTCGATTCAGTCTTACCCAGTATGCCACTGCTGAATAATACAATGTAAACAAGCTAATCTCATCTTTGATACAGTATTGATAATATGATGGGATTAAAATATCTTGCATGAAGAAAAATCCTGATTATGTCCATATAATGAGATAATTAACTTGTGATCTTGAGATAATGGGATGAAATGACTAACACCATGGCTGTAATTTGCACCTCAGATGCTATTATCAGACATATGTTTGCGTGTGGTTGCTGCTTCTTACAGAGACTGATTTCTGTCCTGACATGAGGAATATCCCTAAATGTCCTCCTCAAATTTTCTTAGCATCAGTTTAAGATAGTGAGCACATACCTAAAGCTGTGTGTGTATCTCAGATGCGACTGAAGAAACACCGTTGGTATAAGCGCATCCTGAAGACCCGGGACCCCCTCATCCTGTCATTAGGCTGGAGGCGCTTCCAGACCATCCCCCTCTACCACATCGAGGATCACAACGGACGCCACCGCCTGCTCAAGTACACACCGCAGCACATGCACTGTGGTGCCTCCATCTGGGGTAAGACAGTTTAGGCACTGCTGACTGCTGGTGTACAGTGATGATTAGCGTAAAACATCAGTTAAAAGCAGAGTCACCTGTCCCTTTTACTGGCCTGCTGTGGCTACACGTTTATGCACATAAACGCAGGTCTCCATTAGACACCTGGGCTGGTTTTATAGAAGTGGGGAAGGAATTAAAGGCCTGTCCCAGACATGGGCAGGCTGAATTCAGTGAAGCAAAGAAAAGCCCAGGCTACTGATTAAAGTTTTACAGTAGCTGTTTTAGTGAACCTTAACGTGATTGTATGTTGTAGTTTTCTTTGTTTTCTGAACAGTTGTGTTTACATGCACATAATAATCAGGCAGGCTAAAAATTAGAGTGCGACATTATTCTGAGACAGACATTTCCATTGGTTGGTTACAGGAAAAAGTCCAGGATACTCCACTATGGTAAAAAGTCCCATTGATGTTGAAAAACGTGTTACTTTGTCAGAGCTCTGTCCAGTATTCAGCCTCACACCTGATCAGTCTGTCATGATGCTATGGTGTACTCCTCTTTGTGCAGTAAATCTGCGCTTTGATGTTCTCCTTTTTAATCATTTGTAAAAGTAAAACATCTAGAAGATGTTTTCTAAGACAAAGAGAAACCACTTGGTAAATGGTAGAAGCTAGGTCTCAGCCTACAGAACACTTGTAAAGGATAGAATATGAAAGAGACTGTGAAGCTGAACTTGTTTGCACGCATCATAAACACCTGTATGTGCTGCACTCTGGTAGTCATATATGGATGTTGCCTAAAGTAGAGCTTGGCCATTACTAGATTCTTTAAGACAAGATACAAATATCAATATATTAAAAAGTAAAACATAAAAACATATTAAGATCTCTACATTCTACGAGGAAATACCAGCGATTGTTGAACAAATGCCTCCAAGCAGGATGATTTGACTCCTCAGGCAGCACAGTTAAGTCTCTGAAGCCTCTCCAGCTGATCCAGAATGCAGCAGCGCGTGTTCTGTCTAGAGTCAAGATTAGAGAGCAGTAGGGAGCACTGGCTCCCTGTGAAATACAGAATAGATTTTAAAATTGTACTGCTTACCTACAAAGCCTTAAATGGCCAGGCACCATCGTAGCTCAAAGAACCTGATACCTTACTGCCCCGATAGAGCACTGCGCTCTCAAAATGCAGGGCTGCTTTGGTGCCTAATGTAACTAAGGTTAGAGTGGGACAAAGAGCGTTTAGTTATCAAGAGTCTCTGCTATGATACCAGGTTCCAATTTGGGTGCGGGAATCTGATAACATCACCGTCTTTAAGGCTAGACTTATGAGTTTTCTGTTTAATAAAGCTTTTAGTTAGGACAGGGTTGAGCAAACTTTTAAATTATTATTAAATTTTATCGTTTTATCATTTTTTTTAGTTGATTTTATTCTGATTGTATTTTATTCTGTGTTTTATTACATGCATTCTGTGTTTTATGGTTAATTTTATTTAATTTCAATGCATTTCGTAAAGTGTATTGGGACCATGTATTGTGGTGATTTTGCACTACAAATAAAACTTGACTTAGAGGAGGCAGCTCATTCCATCTAGCAGTAGCTCTAAGCTCTTGCTATATAATCCTATCAGGCATATTTAGTTTAGTACAGTCCTTCACTGAAGGCCAGTGAAACTGTAAGAACTGATACCTGCCAACGTGATTCTGAGGCTCACACTCTGACTCAGCAGTTTATGTGCCGAAGTTTCTAAATAGCCTCAAGCATATCTTTGGTATTCTTCTACTTCAATTTCTAGTTTGTTATTGTCCAATAAACACAAGTACAATACTGATACATCTATGATAAGCTAATTAGGCTCTAATGAGTTATATGCACTATAATAATGACACTACAATGTGGTATTACTCAGTACTTCAGCTGTGAGCACAATCACATATCATAATCGGATTATGCTGTTAACGCTTGCTTTACACAATATTAGATTATTGTTGTACGTGTACGTGTAGCCTGTGTTCATGTGTTCTTAAATGATAAATGGTGATTAAGTCATCTGATGAGGTTTAAGCACTGACTATGTAAAGTCAATAGAGGTCATTTCTCTCCTGTATAATGAGACTTGTATCCCAGAACTGTTGAGAAGAAATGTTTTGCCGTCTTGTGGGTAATCATCATGTATATCTGAGGATAACGTGTAATGTTCCCTCTCTTTTTGTCTCACTGAAGGTCCTGTCACTCCACAGGGTACCGGCTTCCTGGCTGTGCAGTCAGTAGCAGGAACTAAAGTAAGTCAGTTATTCACTTTATTTATAGCAGCTAACATCTGTGTGAACAGTTGGTTCAATTTCACTTCTTCAAATGATGTAATTTAGAGTAAAAAAAAAAGGCAATATGATTTGTTGTAAGTCTCATTTACATATTTATATGGAATTCTGCCTAAATATATATTAGATTGACTTAGAAATTCCTGTCTTGTCTCTGCAGGCTAATTTCCGTATTGCCGCCACAGGAGTCATCCTGGACCTGGATAAGTCTGTGACTGTAGTGAAGAAGCTTAAACTCATCGGTTACCCCTACAAGATCTTTAAGAACACCTCCTTCATCAAGGTAGGACAACTTTGCTTTACTTGTATCTTTTAAATATCTCATTCATTAAAGTCTACAGCTTTCAGCCTTTATGGAAAAACTTAACGTGAGCACTAAAACAGGCGAGATTGGATGTGATAGAACAATAATGCAAACAAACACATTTTCTTTAGAAACGTTCTTAAGTGTCAGTTTATAATTTTTTTTTTTTTAAACTTTGGGAAACTTGGAAGCTGATCTGTAGCATAGTCTGTGTCAAGGCTGAGGGGGAAATCGTCCCGGCCACTTTTAAACTCTGACCTGGACTAAAAAAATCAAACACTGCACCTTTTAAAATAGCTTTATTTCTGTGATTTGTCCACACATCTAGTGTATGTCATTTGTAATGTTTGCTTTCTGTGAGTAGCATAAAGGCAACCACACCTTAATCTCACTATACAACGCTGTGTAAAATGACAGAGGTACCGTGTGTTGCATGTGATCCCGGTGCTTTGTGCTCTGTGAAGAAGCAGCTGTGTAATCTTAATGTTACTTGTGTTTTGACTGAGCGCTCCCTCTGTGTTCACAGGGTATGTTCAACACAGTGCTGGAAGTAGCTAAATTTGAAGGTGCCTCTGTACGAACAGTATCGGGGGTCAGAGGTCAGATTAAGAAGGCGCTGTCCACACCACCAGGAGCTTATAGAGCCACTTTCGAGGACCGTCTGCTTATGAGTGGTGAGTGTGTAAATGTCACTATACTGCTTAGTTTAGGTAAAAATGACTCTAACCATTATGGTCTTTATTTTATGGCCATTATGCAAAAGTGTAACAAAACATTTGACACTGATATGTTGTGTCTGAATGGTTCCTCTGTAGTTGTGTCTTTGTGTTGATGTCTTTGTGTTGATGCCTCTGTTGTGCAGACATCGTGTTCCTGCGCTCCTGGTTTCCAGTATCTGTTCCCCAGCTCTACAACCCCGTCACCTCTCTGCTGTTGCCTGTTGGTCAGAAGGACAGCTGGGAGGGCATGAGAACCCTGGGGCAGCTCAAACATGACCTGGGTATCCGCAACAAACCCAACACGGACTCTCTTTACAAGGTAGAGTAGGCTCAGCCTGATGGATCTCTACACATGATCTGATGAAGGGAAGAAGGAGTAAGAGCAGTGAATTGCCCGCAGTCATGCAGCCCCTTCCACAAGGTTTAATGTTAAAAAATGTTGGAAGCTATTAATGGATCTTACTGATGTTTACCGTATTTTCCGCACTATAGGGCGCACTGGATTATAAGGCGCACTGTCAATGAATGGTCTATTTTCGAACTTTTTTCATATATAAAGCGCACCGGACTATAAGGCGCATTAAGCAAAACAAAACAGTCAGATAAGTCAGTCAGACTTTATTAAAAAACAGGTGCAGGTACACCGTGAACAAGTCACCAGTTCATCACAGAGCACATAGAGAGGAACAATCATTCACACTATGGACAATTTACTGTCACCAATTCATGCAGATACAGGGATGTGTTGAGCACACACACACGTTAAATCAAATGTTAGCGTATCATAATAACTCTAAAAATTGTTCAGTTATAACACATAAAATACAACACAACACACTCACTTTTTCAGCTCATTCCTCGTCCTCAAACCCCTCAAATTCTTCATCTTCAGTGCCCAGGTTAAACAGAAGGGCGATCACGGCGTCCAGCATGCCCGGATCCCTCTCGTCATTTTCCGAGTCAGTGTCGTTGCTGTTAGCTGGCAGTTCAGTGATGATTCCGGCCTTCATGAAAGCTCGGACCACAGTTGAGAC
>JAPMOB010244529.1:0-13253 GCA_029875015.1 Lepomis gibbosus | reverse complement strand
AGTGTTATACTTAGTTATATATGCTGTTTTAAGAAAGAACTGCCTACCATTTTTGTAACAAAAAAAATAAAACCATTAATTGAAAGTTGTGATATGCATCTTCAATTATCAAGCATAATTTACATTTGATTGATATTACTTAATTGAATACTCTAGAGGTGAGGCAAAATACCTTACCTCTAGTGAGTGGCCCAGCCCTTCATATATTTTTCTGTATGTGGCCCTCATTGAAAAAAGTTGCCCCCTGCCCTAAAGCTAACAAAGTACTTTTTGTGCCTAAACTTAACCAAATTGTGACACTTCACAATGTGTGACAACCTGCAATTCACCAGGTTTCACCACCGTGGAAAACCCCGGAAACGCCCATTTTATAAACGAGCCACACTGATTCATTGCCGGATGATGCGACAATTAAACCTCCTCCCGGTAAATATCAGTGTGTTGGAAGGAGAGAGTGGGAGAGGAGCAGTGACAGAAGCGGCCGGAGCAAAACGCTCTTATTTTGTCAGAAAGAAAAAATCAAAGTAAGGTAGTAAATCCCTTGCGTATCGTTTTTTCATGTGTGACTTCTCAACCGTTCGCCCATCCTGTACACTTGACTTCACCGTCGGATCATCATTCTACATTCGCCGTGCAAAGTTGTTTGCGAAAACCAACAAAACATTCACAACCCAGCAGCAAAAACCTGGACTGGATTCTGTGACTGACTGGGCTGACTGATTGGACTCCGTAAGTTATCAAACTCGTTTTTCTGTACTGTGACATCTTGTTTGTGCCTGAGAAACTGAACCAGCTTTATTTATCTTTTTTTTGCTTTGGCACTGGACTGAATTTATTTTTGTGTTTAGAAATGAACTGCCACTAATTTGTGTTTTTGAGATTGTTTTATTTAAGTGTGCAGAAAACCGAAGTGGAATTTTCAGTTGGATTGCGCTTTACTTTGTGATTGTGTTTTTGTGTGAAATCTTAAATACACCAACATTTTGTTTTGTGCTAAGCTTTTGAGTTTGTAGTGTTTCTTTCTTTTATGGTCATTCAGTGGGAGGGTGTACGTTCTTTTGAAATATATGACATTTGATTTAAAAACTGTTGACTACCAGTATCTTACTGCCAGGAGAGAGACCTGGCTGGCACCCCGAATAATAATAATTTAAACTGTGCAACTCAAACTGTCACAAATGTTTTACAACGTTAACGACGCTCTGTTTCACAATGTTAAGTAGTGTAACCAGATGTTCTATACTTATTTATGCTAACTTGACCGCATGTTCAAAAACGACGCTAAAGGGGTACCCAGGGCGTTAAACAGCAACGCCAAGGGATCTTGACCAAGCGTCCATATGTGACGAGTTGGAAGTGAGAATGTGTTTAAGTTTTACTACAAAACTTAATAGGTCAACCTCATGGTTGGAGAAAAAGTCAGGAGATACCCAGAGTCAGGGACACCCCCTAGGAACCATGAACTTCTGCACGAAATTTCTCAACAATCCATCCAGTACCTTTTGAGGCAGTATTGACTGAGAAACCTACCAACCGGCATTGTTCTCCCTAGAGCCTGGCTGCAAGTGTGGCTAAAAATTAAGAAGGAAAAAGATTACAACACTTTTTTGTGATGTACTACCATCCTGCTGTTTACGAGACCGTTGTGACAGATTTGTCATTTTCTTCTACTGTATTTGGTGAAAGTATTTAGCCAGTGTCCTTATATAGAACACATTTACAACAATTTCTCATCTAAGAAGGATGGGACAGTCTTTAATGCAGCTTCATTTTGTGATACACGCTGATGAGACGGCTGTTATTTTGACAGAAACATCTTGCCTGTCCTTGCTCTAACAACACTGGTTGTGAAATCCGTATGGATTTGCTGCCATGTCATTTCTTTTTGTTCCAATTATAGTTGGCTCTTATGAAAGGAAAGGGTTTATTCATACCATTATGCCAATATCTTGCTGACAAGGGATGTGCAGACATCACCCTTGTTTAAAACTGGGACCCAACAGTTTTGCTTGAGTAGTCAAAATACAGAAAGAATAATGGATTCCCGCAGTCTGGATGTTGTGTCTCATGAGAGAATTTTAGTAGAAGCAGTTACACCCCTGACTTTCAGGATTATTTGAGTGCACGTCTACTCACAGTTGTGTAATATTCATCTATCTGATTTTTGTCTGACAAAGAAACTAAAGATGCATGAAATTGAGTTATTAGTAAGCAAGCGTTTTCCCTTTTCTACTCAGACTTCCTCATTTGCTTACACTTCATCTCCCTGTATAACTATCAACACTAACTCTGGATGTTCTAATTACCAGCAAAAATGTACTTTCATTATGGAATTCAACACTTCAGTGACACACACTTGACTTGTGACACACTTGAATCATCACCCACTGAGTTTTGCAACAACTGACATATTTAGTGTTTTAATAAAAAGTAAAAATTTCAATATTTGTTACGGATTTGAAAGGTGAATGTCAGTGGAGTGTTGCAGATTTAAATCATATGTGTTTGTGTTGATGGTGACACTTTGCAAGATCAGTGGTTGTATGTAAAAAAACAAAACAAAAAAAACCCCAACAGTGTCAAAGGGGCCAACATCTATCTGAAACATTACGGCAGTGTGACTCCCCCACGACTCTTTGTACAATTGTTTATTGTAATATTGGATATACTGTATACTAAATCAAATTCAACATTTCCTTCTGGAACACTGCAATCTGCAGTGGACTGGTAGCAACAGCATTGCTGTATTAATAGAACCAAAAGGGATTTGAGGAGCAAGCAACAAACAACTCTTTAAGCTTGACCTAGAATTCAACAGTCAAGAACTGGAAACTCAGACTAGTTTAACTGTCTCATGCCTTGTAATTATTTTGTCTGGGATTGTGTGGCATTTGAAGTTGTGCTTGACATGTAGTCAACCTTTTGACTCTTGCTGACCCCATAACTAAGAAAAAACACATAGGGAAATGAAACTATTTCCTTTTCATTGCCTATGCTAGTTGGCAATGGGATGGCAATTGTTGGATGGATTGCCATGAAATTGAGTACAGACATTCATGGTCCCCAGAGGATGAAGCCTACTGACGTGGTGAGCCACTGACTACTCCTCTACCATCAACATGAGGTTAACGTTTTTGGCTTGTAGTGAAATCTCTTAACTACTGAAAGGATTGCCATGGACATTTACACTAAGTGGTCCCCAGCAGATGAATAATTATCACTTTGATGATTCCTTTTCTTCTAGCACCATTGACTTTTCTTCTAGCACCATTATCTGGTCAAAATCTGGTTTGTCCAATACTTTGGTTTATGACGAAATACAAAATTAAAGACACTCCCTAGCCTTAGGTGTTCATTGCTAATTAGCAAATGTTAGTATGCTGACATGCTAAACTAAGATGGTAAATGTTATAGCTGCCAAACACAAGCATGTTCACATGGTATTCTCATGTTGTCAAGATTAGCATTTAGCCTAAGCACAGCCTCACAAAACCACTAGGATGGTGACAGACTCTTGCTCTTGTTCATCTTCATGTTCTGAGCCAACAGAGCGCAGGACTCTGGCAAGATGAGAGGAGGCTGACTCTGTGTCTTACACCGACGATGCACAGTGCTCAAAAACAGTCAAAATGGACACTGTTTTCTCAAATGTCAGACTTTGTTATGTGAAGATAAAAAAACAGATTATCATGTTGTTGCTGCTGTTTACATTCGTTATTTATGTACATTACCATATTTAAATACACATTTAATTATCTGTTAAGTTCTGTGTTTGTAGCAGAAGAAGAGGACTACAACCTTGTGTAATGATAAATAAAACTACCTTGTAACTTGTACCTTTGGTCGGTTATGAAGTATCTAAAATAACAAGCCCACATCAGTGTGATTCATATGCATCAGCACTTTCATCTGGGATTACAGTTTGTTGATAAAGATTCACATGTCCTCCTCGTAGAAAAGAATAGGTTTGAAGATGGTTACTGCTCAGGCCGAGAATCAGCCCCTGGGATCAAAGAAGCAATTTATCACTGCAGTACATGCATTCCTTTGAGGAGGCTGTTTGGAAAAACACAGCCAATGTACGACATTTTTGTCATTGTGGCTTGTACAACATATAGATTCCCCATGTAATTTATTCTCTATCATTATCTTAACTCCCATATATTCAGCAAGAACACCAACTTGCAACTATTAGATTTTTGAACCCTTGCGTCATTTGTGGCTGACAAATATACATCTTTAACATACCATGTTAGAGAGCAAGTTGTTCTCCTCAACATATGTCTGTAATGGACACAGGCCAGCTCTTAGAGGAGCCCCAGCAGCCACAGATGAATGAGAAAGTGGCACCAATTAGGAAGAAAGGACATCAATTTCATATATTGTGAGCATCGTGGAATATGATGTGCTACACACTGATCTAATATTACATCTCTGTAGGGCATTTGAGGACAACGAGGTAGCAAATTTTTCTTCTACTGTGAATACAAATCCCATATTGTGTATTTTAACATCCCCTGTGGTTCCTGTGCACCTGAGAAACTCCACTCATCCCTGTGGCTTCTCCTTTTACTTGTGGCTGCTGTATGTTGATAGGTTCCCTAAGATTCTTTTCTTCAGTGCCTCAACTCCTGCCGGTCCGGATTATTAAAAAGAACATTACACATCTGTGTCTGAGTAGCTGATATATGGTCAAATGTGGTTTGTTGAGAACACGTAGTCAACCTTGTGACCTTCTCCGTTATCTGCGGCTGTGTTAATACATATTTTCACTGCTTGTACTTTGCGCCTCACAGGGATCCAAGTGAAGGAAAACAGAATACATATGGTTTCTACAATATGGTCCCTCGAGTGGTGCCCATGAGTGTATACTGATATAAATCCACCATTTCTTCTTTTATTTTTGTGAACCCTGCTGATAAAGGTTACGAGTGACATATTGTCTATATAGTAACACCCCATGTGGTCCCAGTGGTGCGTTCAGGGTCATGATTAACTACCTGGAGGTCGTAATTGGTCACTTGGAACACCTGCCACTGGGTGGGCTTAGCGTGTCCAGGTGTAAAAGGCATGACCTCTGACCTCTAAGGGTCACACTCAGACCCCCAGGGCTTTAATAACAAAAGAGGAAGACAGGGCCATAATGACAGAAATGGGGAGAACTTAGTGAAGCGGCTCTGCCTGAAACCCTATAAGCATAAATATCTCACATGGCCAGGAAGGATTCATTTGCTCTTTTGCTGACTGTTAAATCTTTGGTTTCCCGCGTGGAGGACCTGAGGTGAAATCCCGTCTGTTGCATAAGCAGATCTTTGAAGGGGATTTTTTTAACTGCAAAGAGCTTCAAAGTATGCATTTGCCCACTGATCAGAGCAGGAGCGCTGATTTTTAAGATCCTGATGTCAAGCCCAGTTTAGTTTCTTCCTTGCTATCTGCAAGACAACACACATTCTGCTTGTGTTCTTATAAATATGTGATTGTGTGTTCTTGATCAACATATCATTGTGGATAAAAAAGGAGCAAACCGCATTAAATCTGTATGTGGACAGAATCTTAACATGGCATCTTAACGTGGCATCAAAATCCCTCTGCTGATAAAATATGCGTCTTGATTCTGCCTCAGAGACATCCCGAAACATCCCGATTTTGATAAAACATACATTTACATGGGAAAAAGGACTGTATAATGTTTCTTCCAAAGAGTTCGTTTGATGGTTGTTTTGGTAGAGGGGGAAAAAGTGGATTTATTGGATTTTCCCACATTTGTACCTTAGTTTAACTTAAATGTTTAAAATGCATCATGGAAATGAAAGTGCATAGCTAGCTGCATGCTCACAGCTATCTGTGCCATGTCTTCAGAATGCTAATGTGTAATTTGGAGACATGTCTAAACATATTTCAGTCTATATACATCTAGTTATTCCAGGTGTAAGAGTGATCTCATAACTCAGCGGTGGTTGAGACCAAAATATTTGATCACAGAATAATGAAAAACAAAATGTGACACTGAGTAACCTTTATTCAGAAATCTGAAACGAACAAAGTGCTAATGTAAACGTGGCGGTTATGAGGGATGCCAATTATCCCGAATAAAGCGCTGTTTTAAGAGAGCTTGCCAGGCACACTCTTGTGATAGTTTGGCCGGTCTCATGATTAATCATGTAGCACTCGCATTTCTGACGTAAACACAACATAACTTCATAACAGTTCCGTGTCCAACAAAAATAGTAAAAGCTCGGGGACTGTGTTAGTCTCAGAGGTTTTATATCTAGAATGTAAGTTAGTGCAAATTGTCTCATGATCCTCATACTGGTTTTGATAATTTTGCTTGCTTGATGCACCAGCCTCAGGGCATTTCTCTGTTGAATTCCTGCACTGGCTGTTACATAAATTGCAGCCGTTGCACGCAGGCATAGCTTACCTTCTGAAACTTGTGCTGACATGACTTCTAGGTAAACAGGATGTTTTTGAACCTAGATTGAAACTGTGGTGTATAAGGAGTAGCTTGTTGCTTGCACTTACATAATCCAACATCAAATACTTTTGATACTATAAGAGATGATTAATTCATGATGTTGATCTCTGGAAATCTGATTACGTATACTACCAATAAGCACAACAGACGAGTTCTTATAGCAGGGGAAACACACCTTAAATCAACGTCTGCAATTTTTGACATTTCAACTGTATTACTGACAAATGCACTGGTAATTAATACAGAAACTACAATGTGTTGTTTTATTTTAGTTCACAGTCACATTTTAATTGAATGGTGCTTAAACAAATGCACATAATGGAAGTGGTAATATCTTTTTATTTGTGTATCTGTCTCTGCAGATTTTATGTTTTTTTTTAAAAACTGCTGTTGTGCTTCATTAACATGTCAAGTTTAAACTGTGCGGTGCCAGTTGCCTCAGCGAACTTGGTTTTCCACGCATGATGTGGACAACATCTAGTGCAGTAGATACAGCCATGGTTTTGGTGTTTTTGCTAAATCCAAGCCATGTAAATTCCCAAACCTCTAAATTCTTTCAAACTAGATATGGATTTGGCCACTATGTTCTGGGAAGAAAGTTATCCACATTACAAAATACAGACATTTTGAATAACTATTAAATCTGAGCGTAGTTTTCAAGGTGGCTATGGATGCACCCTCAAAAACTCCAGAGAAATAGCCAACACCAATCATAGCACCTACATGTACACATCCAGACACAACAATCAATTAGCCTACACTTAAAAAAAAGAGGTATACAGAGTTTGCACAAATGTTCAAATGATTATGTTATTGTTCAAGCATGAATCCTATTAAAAGCATCAAATGTCACACCTACATACGTTCATTGAACTTGAACATAAGCTATGGTAACACGAAAGACCAACAAGGAGTCCATAAAGCAAACAGCTGTCAAACAGCTGTACCAGCAGAGATTCAGCAGCGCACATAAGCAGTTGCCATGGTTACTCCCCATAGAGCCTGATGTTAAGTCGTGGAGCACTCGTCTGTCTGTCTGTTCACATGGGTAGCGCAGTGAGACCCCGCAGATTCAAGCGAGCACACAGGCGAGCCATCGCTACCCGTCTGTAAAAGCCTTGAGACACACATACACGGACATGTGGCCAGCTGCGTGGACGTTCTTATTATTAACTGTCGCCAACGGATATTTGGTAGAGAAATAGAGAAAAAAAAGCTTGCTATATTATCACTACCGGTGGTCAAGTTGACAATTAACGGCAGGCCAAAATGGCCCTCAGGTCAGGTCGGGAAATGTCTTGGTGCAGACTCGCTCCCTCCTTGTTTTTGAAATAAAGTGTTTGCGGGTCACATATGCTTGTGCGAGTTGTGGTAAAAAATACCCGCGCTGTCTCAAAAAATGGTTGCGGTCTGGAGCCCTGGATAAGAGCGGCATTATGCTATTCTTTCCTTATTGTTAACAAACACCACATTAGTCTGCCATCCAATACTTTCTGCCTTCCCTACCCTGTTGATTGGACTAATTACCAAGCCCACTGGCTACTACTGAAGATGTACATCTTTGAAAATGACTTGTTATTACAGTAATTGCCTAAAACAGCTGGACACTGTAATTTTATGCCAACAGCACACCACACACTTTAGCTACAGACAGACACAGACAATCTATTTTAATTTTTGATGGGAATTGCTTATAGTAAGAAAAATATAGAATATCACCGGACTTATCTTTTAGTAGCCAGACAGAGACAGGACGCAATAAGGGCAACCCACATTAGATTTCTACAGTAGCTTCTTACCAACAACAACAACAGGTCTTGCTAACGGCATTATGCTAACAACATTAAGTATATATACAAAAATGTCCTTTACATATTAAGTGAATGATCTTGAGGTCCTTATTCTTCAACACCCCTGCTAACTCTGTCTGTGCTTGTCAGGCTGCTACATTTACCAGGGCAGATTTGTTTTGTCTCTGTGGCCCTGCCAGCTCGGCTGTCAATCAAACATTTGCCAGCCCGCCCACTCAGAGGTTTGATGACCAAAAGAACATTTCTGAATGATTTTTCTTTTCTTTCTTTCAGCGAGGATATATATAACTATAAAATCTCTTTGAACCTCATGACTTTGAACTGCAAAAAGGGATGAATCACAGGAAATTCAAGATCTTGAATTAGCAGTTTAAGGTTGTGTTGGTTGCCATGCATCAAGAACTAGAAATGACTCATCACTTCCCTGTTGTTACCTTCCTTTATTTTTATTATTATTTTTTTTTTCATTTTAATTTCCTGCTCTCAACGGACCATTCGGAACAATTGCGGATTAAAGTCTCCAAATATGGAAAACTGCTCCCCACTGGCTGTTGCCTTTGATTATTGAGCTGTTCATTAATTAGCCAGTCAGACTGCATAGAATAGCAATTTGCCTTTCCTAATGCAAAATACATTAGGAACGTTTTTGTTGCTTCCAGATGCCAGAAGAGATGACATGTCTATAATCAAGTGCACACATTTCCAAGCCTCTTGTGACAACAACAAGGACGTCTAAATGCAGCATACATTTTAGCCATCAATACGAAAACATAGTGCTGATTATGCTTGGTAAACAAGTTGATTTAGTGTGGGATGCAGCTCTGTTGTCTTTGTGAAGGTCAGCAACAGGTTTTTCCCAATGAGTAATAAATTGCAGTAAATAATAAAAATAAGATATGCATTACAGTATCTAGAAATATGCTATAAACCAGAGAGGTTGTCAATATCTTTATATTGTCAGATTATTGGTCGTAATCAGACTACTATGTACATACAACCGTAGACAATACTTCACGTGGTCAGTTATCTATGGAGTAAAGAAACATACACCACCAATTAGATACTTCGGTGCTTTCACACTGCATGTAGGGTTGGATTCTGCTTTTAGAACAGGTGGGAACATTCACACATGTATTTTGCTTGGCTCAAACAAAAAATATTATGACAGTAATAATCAGATTAGACAATCAGTCATCCATCAGTGCGATGGATTTAGCTTTTCTAATATGTTGCCAGCCAGTGCATGGGAACACTGAAACCGGCAATTTCACAGTGTCACTGTTGGAAAAAAAAAATCTTATCAAACATCCCCTTTCTTCAGGTGTACCTGCTCATTTTGAAATGTGTTAAAGGGATTTGATAAGCCCTGAAGGCATTCATAGTTGTGCTTTACTGAGGTTGTGTAACCTTATAAGATCTGTGCTAAATGAATGGCAGTAGCAGGAATTCATATTCTCTCCGCACACCCTGATTGTTTTAATTTGTGCATATTTTACAGATACATATCCTGATATTTCCTACATTACATTATCATTTTGGACGTCTAACGTGTTTCTGTGCCTTCTTGTCCTGAGATAGCTGGGGTCGGTTAAACCACTTATGTGGAACAATGCTGAAAGCACTTTTCTTTCAAATGCATGCATATTTTTTCTTTCTCTCTCGAATATCTATTTTTCAACCTGTATGAACACAAAGCAACAAAGTACAAAAATGTACATATTTGAACTCATTTCTTATGTGTAGCTATAAATGCTTGATATGATTAATATTCAAATGTTGAATTAGTTCACACAAAGGTAGTTAAGACTGTAACTGCATTTGTCCAGCCCTTTTCTAAAGTAATTAAGAGTTTTAAAGTAATTATGAGAAATCAGAAATAACAAAACAAACATTTGTCTAGAGGATATAATTGAGATACTGTGTATGGGGAGTGTTTTCAAGTGACTACCTTTATATTTGGCCTGCTGTTAATCCAAATCACTCAGGGTGCAGCCTTGATCAGTTAAAAAAACACTGAGGCTGAGGTTTAGTCTACTCAGTGTTCATTTCATGCACTGATTGCTACAGTCAGTTACTTTGTGCTTCTTTGAACAAGTGACAGTTTCAACCAGCAAATACACTATTTTTTTCAGAAGGTATCTAAAAGTGAACTCTTGGGGTTTCTTCTCTTCTGCTCAGGAGGTGGAATGGCTGCTTTATTTTTGTAGCATCTCTAATTTTGTGTTTAAGTGAGCTTATTTAGCTCTTTTAATTTGAAAATGAGAAGGCTACAGTGCCACTGCAGAACTAAGTTTATAAGTCATAGGCTAGCTGCATAGCTTGCACTGTGTGTCTGAGATCTTATTTGAAGTGGTAAAAGTCCAAGAACGCAATGATTCTTTTATTTTACGCAACATTTTGTTAGCAGAAATTGCTTTTTCAAGATATAGTGATGTTTTCTTCCAGGGCCTTTCTTCTCTTGGATGTTTAGGTTCTGTTACTTCTTCTCTTAAAAATACAACTAATTTTATATAAGTCTGTACAAAATAGTAAATGTTCTTTCATGTGAATCCAGTTACTTTAAGGAATCTACATTCAACATTGCTTAAACTGCATTTACCATGTCGTATTATACAATTTACAAATAAGCAAGATTCTTCTCAAACCATAATGTTGAAGAAGGTAGAAAATTAAAACCAAACACAGGTTGTATTTGTGTAGTTGGGCATCAGCTCTAGATTTATGTTCACATTTTAGTATTAGAGAAAAAGGAACAGAGCCAGCTAGATCCACCTGAAAAACAAAAACACCCTCTCCCTTCAGAGCCACTCCCCCAAAATACATTTTCATGCGCAATAAGTGCATGGGCAGAGTGAGTGCAGGTATGCAGGTAGACGTTCAGACCGAAAGAAATGATTGGTCGTGCTTATTACAGTCCTGCAACAGCCACAAATAGTGGATTCTTTTCGTTTGTGCCAGCACATTTGATTTATCCATTGCTATCGGGATGTAAAGAGAATTTCAACAAATATAATAAAAAATGCTTCTCATAAATAAATTCCTACTCCAGCTTTAAACAGGTATACACATACACAGTGCATTTCAATTTGGCATAATATGGCTAGACACAGTTCAAAACTATTTAATTTTGCCTGGGGCTCTAAGGAGTTTTTCTTATAGTTGAGTGAGAGAATTTATGAGCTGCATTTTCTAAATGGGCTCAGAAGACTCTTTGCAGGGGGAAAGTGGAGATTAAAAATGAATTAAATAAACAAAACCTCCTCATATTTATCACAAAAGGATCATCCCACACTGAACAGCCTCGTATAAAAGTTATTTTTACTGCATTTTACAGAGAAATAACCACCAAGGCGAGGCTTTTCTTTCAAAATAGTTGCAAACAGAAGTGTACAATTTCTAAAGGCAAAAATATTTTGTTGCTGCCTGTGCTCAAAAGATGAAACATGAAAATGCTATTTAAAGAGTTAGCGGGGGGGTGAATGAATGTGTCTGGCTATTTATGTAAGCCGCTGACCACAGAGTATCCAGTCACCCTGCTGTGCAGCAGGAGCAACCGGGGGAATAAAGAAAGACTAACTCCTAAGAATCACACAGCACATCAAAGCGATAGCCAAACAAGAAGGTGTCATTGGCTTAGAGGCAGCACGAGTTGAATCCAAATTTACACAATACCCATGCACGTAGTGTAGCTACCTCAAGGTACATGGACACACACACACACACACACACTCAACATGCAAGGACGTACAGGCATACACACGGCAACCTCCACCTCAGGTATCAATGGCTTAGAGGCAGCATTGTCACGGTGGGAAGAAGTCAGAGCTCTCAGCGAGGAAAAGCCTTACAAAGCCCCGTCTGTGAATACATTAAAGTTATTTTTGTTGTTTCCCAAGAACTTGTTTATCAGCGAGGGGATTGCTTTGCCGAGGTGTGTCTTCACATCAGTGTGCATATACGTTCGCCTGCATGCAGTGTGTACTCATGCTTTTGCCTGACTGTGTTTATGCGGGCTTGTTCCCACAGACCCATCGCGCCTAACAGCAGAGCAAAGTGGGTCAGCATTCCATTTCAAATACTCCGGCAGCTACAGCAGAGGCCTTGCTGGACCACATGACTTCACATATGTCCTAACAAGTCTGCCTTGCATTGTTTTTTTCCCCCTTTCTGTGTGCATGCATGTATATATGTATATGTTGGATGTAAAGGGGGGAAAGTGGCCATCCTTACCCTGCACCACTCCTGTGAAGGAAAATATATTAATGTGTGCAGGCAGCTTGTCAAACAGTCGTGGACAGGAGGTATAAATTTTGTTGGTCCCTGCAAACACGATTCATAAGTGCCAAAAGGTGCCTGGCAGGCGCCCTTCTGTTATAAAACGTGAAGGGGAGTTGTCATGGAATCCTCTTCCCTTTATTGGAACAGTCCACACCTGGTAAACACAAGCCAGCTCTCCCTTACATCCAGACTACTTAGGAATGTAGAATAGCAAACAGTTAAGGTGGCACTGAGCAATTAGCAGCGCACATTTACACAAACTACTGTAGGTTAGTCCCAGTTTGCTGTGATGGAGAGAGCTTGAAACAATAGGTCACCATTTCAAACTCTTATTTTGCTCTTGAATAGAAACCTGGCTCGACTCTGAGAGGCTTTCTCAACCCTCAGGCCTAGAAAACCCATTAAGAACCTATTATATCCTCGCCAAAATGTGTGATCAGTTCTGAAATGTACCTGTTTTCCGTACTTCCCAAGAAACTTTCTTTTTTCCTCTGTCCTTTTTTATTTCTATACAAAAGCAGTGTTGAGTTTAAGAGCAGTGACAAGTCACTGTACACAAAAGGAGATAGGGTTGACTCCAGATGAAGAATTTGATTTCAGCTCTGGCTCCCGTAATGTGTATACACACACAAACACGAACACACACACACACACACACACACACACACACACACACACACACACACACA
>JAPMOB010244526.1:0-16932 GCA_029875015.1 Lepomis gibbosus | reverse complement strand
ATAGTAGCCTGCCAGAAAACAATACAATAACCACACATTAACATACCCATGTACACCTGACTGTGTGCCCTAAGAAGCAGAAACAGGAGGCGTTTGGGAAGTTGTTCTGTAATCTACATGTCTGCAGGGGCTGTTTCAGTGTGTCAGGGACATTTTTTTGTGAGATTTCAAAACAACAAAGCTAGTGACCTTTTAGTGAAGACCAGCTTACAGTTAATTTGAGGGGCAAAAACCAGTGCTTGTCGCTGCCTGTGTGCTCCGTTTATTCAACAAATCAGAGATGCAACTTGACTGAACTGACTGCCTCTCTGATGCACTGTCAAAGCCTGGGACGTGGACGTTTTTAGCAAAGGCTTGTTTCATAATCCTACGGGAATACAAAGGTTACGTACATTGAAATGCACTGAAGTAAAATAAATGTCTATACAGTACTTATTAACAATGAAGGATATTGTCAGTGTGAGTCACGGTGAAATAATTCCTAATTATCCCCAGGGGCAAAGCCCGGCTGGACGCTGAATCAGATGACACATGCACAGGATCAAATCAACCAGAGACTAACAAATGCACACGTGAATGTAAATAGTATAAAGCCGTAACTAACACATTTCCCCCTTATATCTCTCACTGCAGTGATGATGATGTCCATTTCTATGATTTCACTTGAGCGTGCTATTGTCACAGTCAGATAGTTCTTCCGGTGCAGTGAGCATCACAGTCCCATTTTTGCTGCTGCCTCTGATAAGGTGACAGTATTGTGTGTGCTTACAGTAGTAGAGCTGCAACAACTAATTGATTAACCCATTAGTTGTCAACTATTAAATGAATCAACAACTATTTTGATTTCCAATTAAAGCTGTTTGTGTAATTTCTTTAAGATAGAAAAATCTAAATTCTTTGATTCCAGCTTAAATGTGATGTGATATATTTTCTGGTTTCTTTACTCCTCTGTGACAGTAAACTGAATATGTTTGTGTTGTGGACAAAACAAAACTTTTGAGGATGTCATCTTGGGCTTTGGGAAACACTGATTGACACATTTCACCATTTTCTAACATTTTATAGACCAGATAACAGTTTGATTGATCAGAAAATAATGGACAGATTAATGGACAATGAAATTAAACGTTCCAGCCATATACAGGACTCTGCATATCCTGTGTGTGCACCCTGCATGGATAGATTATTCAAAAGTGTCTAGTGTAAGTCAATACTTATATTACTGATGTTATCAGTCTCATTAATTTGAAAAAAGCAAAAAATGACTCATTGACGTTGCTGGAATGAATCTCAACATTGCAGCCAAACACCCACAATCCAGTCCTCATTCACAGTGCATTCAATTCTGTTAAGAGTTACATTTTAGCACCTGTGAACTACTACAGCAGCTCAGAAGCACGTACAGAAAACATATAACAATCCTCTGTAAAGTGATACTAAGCCTGCTCTGGGAGACACACTCATGATGTTACAGAAATAGTGCTGCAGCCTTCATATTTGAGGAAATCTCAGCCACCAAAAAAGGGGTAAATGATGATGTTTGGGGTTGTTATTTTCATTTGTTATGACCAGTTAAGTGGTAGTTATAACCTGGAAATCTCAAGTAGCCTTCAGGGTGAAACTAATTCCTCAGTAAACTACAAACGCTGGAAGAAACAAGTCAAAGTTAACCAGTATGAAGATATTGTTACGTTATTAACAAATCGCCATTGAAAGCACCATCATATAAGGTTATGCCTCGGTTGTTTTCATTGAAAAAAAAAGGTCGAAAAGTTGCAGTGTTACCTCCCGACGCCAGCTCGAGCAGGAGCGACCACCAAAGCAGACCGCGGAGCCACAACTTCTTCTGGCTGTTTTTCACAACAGAGTCCATCTTTCTTCTCCCGGTGGAAACACCAATGTCAGTTAGACTGTAGTTACATATTTACAGGCCTGTTTTCACTTCTTCAAGCTGCGGAAACGCCAAACACATACAGTTGTGCAAACCCCCCAAATGGTGTGAATGAGTGTGTGAGAGGAGCTATCGCTGCGCCGTAGACCCTGAGCTGAACAGAGGCACCGACGTAGATCCCCGCTAAACCCCGCCTCGTGTGTGTGTGTGTGTGTGTGTGTGTGTTCTCTCAAAGAAAAAGGGCATGTTAATCTCAGTTTTCAAAATAAAACCATAACCCTTGAAGGAGGGGGGAAATGCTGCAGGCCAAAGTTTCAATCAAACAACATGCGGAAAAACAGACATTTCAAGACTTGTAATTAATCTGACTTTCATGAGCTTTTATTAAATATAATGTAAGTGACCATAAAATAAGATTAAGTTGAAAGCCCTATTTATTAATCAGAAGTTTAGTTATTATGTTACAAATGTATTCGCTTATAGCGGTTGTAAGAGCAGAAAATCAGATTTTTTTTTTTGTATAAAACACAGTCTCTGAGAAAGCATCCAAAATATAACTTTTATGTGCGCAACACCTGGCATACAAAAAGTGCCTGCTGTTTCATTCAAATCAGCAGCTTTTTAATTCACAATAAAATATCAGTATTGCAGTTTTCTAAATCCAACGGGAAAAGAAAAATATCAATTAAGCAAGTTTTTATTTTTTTATTTAGAAAAGTATGATTTCTGTGCAGTACCTAAAAGGTGGTGTGGCACTTACTATAGAGGCCAAATTAATATGTATATGTATGTTATGGACCACGTGAAGAAATGTTGGCACCACTAACACATAATGAGAATCAGAATCATCTTATTATATTTATATCATATATTATTAAAATCTCTCCCTGCAGCAAACTGTAGCTATAGAAACATATTTCAGTGCTGTAAAATGCATAATTAAATGCTCACATTATCCTGCTGCTTGTATATGAATGTGTTCATGTTATGCATTTTCTTATTATTCTCTATTACGTGCTTCAATAGATTTTGATACATCATAGGCAAAACACAATACTGCACTTTAAAAATACCTGACTTTTGTAGACTGTTTATATAAGTAGCTTCTGTAATTGCTGCTGCTTGGTAAAAAGTGAGTATAATATCCCTATGTGTGACAGATTTGTAGTCCGGTAATAAAGACAAAAAGCAAAATATTTATCAGGTCCTTCAAGGGGGTTTAATGTGTCTGGGATCAATAAATAGTTATTAAATATATGACATTACAATGAATCAAGATATCATTTGATAAAAACATGCAAGTTAATGAATCAAAATGCTGCGATGTCAATAGCTGGCTTAGAAACTGATGAACAGGTTTGCTGACTGGACTCCTGTCTCATTACTTTGTATTAGTGTGTTTAACTTGTTTTTCATAATATTGTTATTGCTTCATGTTTACTAACTTCACTTTACTGCAATCTGGAGAACGTCTAAACAAGATATTATTAGAATGATATTATCCAAATTGCAGTCCAGGTTTTTCAGAATTTGAAATTAAAATCATTGAGATGCAACTCCTGGAAGTGTCCAAGGTATAAATCATTATTATGGAATCACAACTTAGAGAATCAATTTAAATTCAAGGTTAAATATGATTCAGATGAGGTATTAGAGCAGATACTGTAAACAAAATATGTGTATGGCACAATCAGTAAATATCAGTGATGAATGGATGTTTTTCTGATCTGATGGGGATGTCAGCATGTTCCCAAAAAGTTTCTGCACTCCTGTTTTATGCAGCTGTAGATGGGATGGTAGAAGCGCCTGTCTGACGCCATGAGGTCGGTGACGATCTCAGTGTGGTCAACTCTGGGCAGCAGGTAGAGCGACACCTTTATGGACAGCGAGGTGAGGAGCTCCGAGAGCATTGTGGAAGATTCAACAGGCACGATAATGTCACTGGTCCCGTGGAGCAAAGCGAATGTAGGCACTCTGGCAAAAAAGAAAACAATAGGTGAAAAACTTTGTATGTAAAATATATAACAGATGCGACAGGTTTAATTGTTGTTAAATCCCAAATAAGTTTGTTTTGTGTCTTTTTGTCTCACCTGTTTAGTTTGTCCTGGTTGAACTTCTTCAGTACGTGTGTTGGTGAGTAATACGGGAAATTCTCCACTCCATTCATGGCTTTGTGCATGGTGGAGATATATTCAACCCCTCGTTTCTGCTCATGCTCATAATGGTCCATAACGTTGTACACACCACTCAGACCTGTCCGGGAAATATGACAGATTATTAATTTAAATTCTATTTTATGTAAATTTGAAGGGATGTTTAAAGACCTTTTCATTGTGTGAAACTGTATTGGAAGAATTTCGCTGTCCTCAAGTCATAGCAATAGAAACATGAGAAACATGAACAACATGGATGCAACTGTGACTGAAACCTGGTGATGGTAGTAGGGTGGTGATGGCAAAATGCATAAGACACATGCCTTTGGTATGAGAGACCTGGGTTCAATCCCCCCTGTGACCCATCCGCCATTGCGTCCTTGAGCAAAACACTTAACCCCTAATATCTCCAGAGGTATGTGACCTCTGACATGTATAGCAATTATGAGTCGCTTTGGATAAAAGTGTCAGCTAAATGAGTAAATGGTGATGCACTGTACAGTAACCCTTACCAATAACTCCTTTTATAGCCAATGTAATGTCCCTCTGCTTGCTGGGCTCTATGAAAAGCTCCTCTCTTGAATCAATGAGAAACAGTGCGGTCAGTGCACACAAATGTGCACCCGCTGAATGGCCAATTAACACTACGTTGTCCTATAAAAGACAGAAAAACAAGACAAAATACGTAATCTTCCATTAACATTGTGGGTGATTATCATTATTCACCAAAAATAAAACATCAGTATTTTAATGTTACTAAATTAGAAACAGATTAGACTTAGGCCACTCAAACTGAGAACAACATTTTATTGATGATAGGAGCTTAAACTGTGAGCTTAAAGGTCGCATGAACTAGCTTTAAGATACTAATTTCCCATGATTTCTCCATACTTGGGCAAGAAAGCGGATTTTGATCAACTTGAGTGGATTCCGGACATTTTAAGATACCTGTGGGTTTTACATGATTTTATAGAACCTTTAAAAGTTTTCCTTCTTTTGGGGGTTTATAATAAATGGCCAATCTAGCCATTATTATCAGATAGTTTTCCTCCATTTCCAAAGAATACTTCAGGATATTCCTTACTTTGTCAAAGTTGAACTTCTGTCCACTCTCTTGGGCCCAAACCAAGCAGTCAGCAATATCTTGAACCATTCCTAAAACGTTCCCCTGGCAATCAGATGAAACCAGCCGTCAGTTCAGATACCACAGTTACATTTATAATTACATTTCTTATCTGTTGTCACTGCATATAATTCTTACAGTTATGAGCTACGAGAAGTTCAGTTCACCACACTCAACATACGTGCTATAAATCTTTAACAGTAATGGCAATAAGACTACTGTGTGTTGTTTTAAAGCTCTTACCTTTGGATAGGTGCAGTAATCAGGACAAATGACAGTTGCACCCAGTTCTTCAGCCATCTGCCTGGCCAGCAAACAGTAAATGGATCTGTCACCAGAGCCCCATGCACCTCCATAAATGAAAACCACCAGCGGTGCAGGTACATCATTAGACCTGCCCACGTTTGGAGGGTGGTACAAGTCCAGCTTGTTGCCTCGACGGCCGAATTGGATTCCCTTTAGAAGTATCCAGACAGACAAAACTGTGAACTCTGACACCATTTTTGGTATTGTAAAACAAATTTTCCAGGGACAACATCGAGTCAAGTGGTGAAAGTGGAGACAAACATAACAGTGTGATTATTTTATTTTAGATATTTACCGAGATGTCTGGTCCCGACCAAGCACAGACACATAAACACACACACTTATCCTTAACATACCTTTTCATAATGCTTACGGTTTTCATCATTCTTGTACCATGACTTCCACTGAAAGTAAAGTCTCCCATATTGCACATATTTGAGAGTTTCCAGCACAGCTTTGGTCAAACAGTATATTCGCCTGATGGAGAGGCCAAATATGAAAGAGGGGATTAATAACTGATTTTTTCCTAATGAGTCAAAAACTGCAGCCGAGCTATATTTTGAGTGACAAAGAACAGTTGGACAGTATCTTATGAGTTACCTTGGTTTTAGAGCTTCCATGTACTTCTTATATCCAGGCTTGTTGGGCCAGCCATAAATCCACTGGGCAGCTAGAGAGATGGAGTATGGGAAGCCCACCAACATGAAACCCACCGCCACAGGCAGTGACATGTGATATTTTAACATTGACCTTCAAAAAGTAGAAACATATTTACAAGTAAGATATTACTCTTTCAAAAAAATTGTCACTTGGTGTTCTTCAAAATGTTGTCTTTGAGAGGTTCTTACATGTTGTGGTTCAATCTGACTGTCTTCCCTACAAAGATCAGAAGATACAATGTAAGTGATAGGAAAACTTATCATTTGATATGTTGTTATCAGACTTACAACAGGTATGTATACTGAGGTTGTAGTTTTTGGCACCACTTTCTAATCCTCTCTACTTTATATTACAAAGATTGTATAAATCCGTTATAAGATATTAATAAATAAAGATTGCTTGCCAGGTTCATCATCAGGTTCATCAGGTAAAAGCTCCAATAGACTGTTTGACCTGGGAACTTTCAGACAGCTGCTGTAGAGCATCTGGACAAGATCCATTTATTAATAACTTATTAACATTTACAAGACTTGATGGATTGTTACTGACTTATTAACCTTTTTTAAATGCTTCACTGATGACAAATTAGACACTTGTTACGCTTTTATGACTTTTAGGCTAAGCAATCGTGCAGGGCAACATTACCGTCAATGGTAATGAGTAAAGATTGCTACCGTAATCCCCTTCCCCCACCACTCCGCCACCCGCCCCGCCGCTATCCGTTCAAAACATAGTCAGACTTGCCACTAGCGAGATTGCCCAGCAACATTGCCCAAAACGTTGCCCCGTGTATCACCAGCTTTAACGACTTACCAGCATGAGAGATTTTTGACAATCTAGCAACTGAATACTGTTGTTCTAATTAATGACTTGTGAGATCAGTGAATGGTTTATAAATTACTGATAAAGTAAGTAGTTACAACTTATAAACACTCGATAAAGGGTGACTTATAAAGTGGTACCCAGTTTTATTTACATGCGTATACCAGGATGCCCTCTAGTGGGCCTTTAATATATAAAATAACAGCCAGGAAGAAACAGCTTCATCAGTGTCAACGTTACCTCAACTTTGCATAAAAATAACACAGAAATTCTCTTCCCTTCTGTAAGGGCTGCGACACTACGTTATATCATAAATTGATGTTTGCAAGCTATGAGCTACAGTACGGCTACAACAGCATCAAGGCAATAACGTTGATATGTTATTTTCCCCTGCTTGTCGCAATTTCAGATAATAGAGAGAGCGGTAATTAGCAAGACCGCTCTCTCTACCTCCTACTAACAGAAGAACTATCAAGTTAGCAGTTAGCAGTAAAGTGCTCCTAACGTTAGCTTATTATTTGCTTCGGAAAACAACGGGAAAGGTTTAGAAAACACCAAAATAGACACAACAAAATATAAAATTATATCGCACTTTACGCCGAATGGTTTGTTGTTTAATTCTTTGTGTAAGAGGAACTAAACATCAGTATAGTCTACCTGACTGTCCTCCACGTCCGGGCTCGGCCTCATATGAACAAAGATAAATGCGTCTAAGCGAGAGGTTTACTGTCGTTAACTTCCGTTTTACCATGAACTAGACACTTCCGGTGTTGGTCAGAAATATTGTAAAGGCCGTATAGCTCATAAAATACAAATTAAAGGCTAATTCACAGATAAATATCGCATTATATATATTTATTCATTTGGGTACATATAGAGGTGCCCACTAAAATGAAGTTTTGACGAGCATTATGGCTTCTGTAAAATAAAAAGACAGAGTTGTATCTTGTGATTGTCAACATCTCTGCACTGATAACCCGGAAATACATAGGGCACTTAAGAATGAGACACTTTGGTGTAAATAGCACAAATTCTCGTTGGCTGTTTGCCAGGTTTATTGGAAGTGATGTCATATTTCTTAAAAAACGACATTATAAACTATAATTACACAAAAAACTTAATTCGAGGCCACTACCTATCTATTCCAGCAGCTTTCAAACCTCAGATCCTTCCTCAGCAGATGAACCTGACTGCTGAGATGTCTGTGATGTCATCGTGGATATAACGTTTAGTGAAGTTGTGAGTTGGGGTGAAACTAAAAGGCAATTTCAATTAATAAGTGGACCTTAAGTGTGTTTGTTTTTGTCAAAGTATATTTTTTTATCCACATATGTTGACATCTTATTCTCATACTGAATTACATGTCAAGCTGGAAGTTACTGTAGTAGACTAGTAGTAGTTACTGAGTGAAAATCAAAAGAATTGTCCCTGTTTAACTGTCTAATTTATTCTGAAGGATTCTGAGGGGCAGCAGACCCTATGTCTGCTTTGAGGACCATCAATGGGTCTAACATGATATTGATTAATTAATCATGTATAATTGATGTATTATAACATAAGGTATTAGTCTAATAACCATACCATGACATGCTTAACTTCAGTCACGCTGAAGCCTAGTCTCTGGCTGTTTCCACACAATTGTGGTAAATTATTTACCCCCTCAAACTTCGTGCTGAACCAGTGACTGAACAAGTAAATTGTCCTGGGATTTTCCACGGGCAGGGGGATCATTCTCAGGCATTGTTTGAATATTAGAAGGCACTCCAAAGTTTACAGCCATGAGTTTCACAATTCAAAATTTAATATGTTATGAGTGTCACATGTCATTGCAAATGGTTGGTGATGGCTTCAGTTCTGCATAAAACACAGATGCCACTAATGTTTCCATGCAGTTTCTTGCATGGCCATTTTATTCCTTGAAATTCTGAAAAGCTTTTACTGCTTAATACGTGTGAGCATAAGCGTTGCTAGTTTTCAATTTGAACGAATCTAATTAATACATTTTAATTTAGCTAGCAATTTATGGACAAATGAATGAATAAGCCATGATTCTTATCAATAAAATCCCTGCTACTGTAGTCTAGTAATTTATTTTACTTACCTTTGGCCTTACTAATTATCAATTACTATCACTGAATGTTTTATCTAATGCTCACAGATTTCAAAACGACTTCCAGTAAAAAGTTTCAAAAAGCCAACTGCTGCATCCAAACTTTTTTGGAAGTGTGTTTAGGTTGGGCTGCAAAGTTATCAGATGAAGTATACTTTTGAAAAATGAAGATTACGTTAAGATTTCTCTGTCTTGTTTAAAACCCGAAACTTTCTTGGGACAACCAAAAAATATATTTGTTCGTGTTCATGCTGACTGTATTAAGCGGGTTAATAATTAATAATAACTAATTTATTTAGTGTCTAATTGATACTTTATTGATTACAATTAGAAAAAGAAAAAGGCAATCTGTAACAGAATTAGTAATTTGTACCTGTGACTGCTGTGGAACAATCTATCAATGGGTTTACAGAGTGATGCACTGCCAGTTTATGCCCAGCAGAGGGAGGAAGAATTCTGTCACTTGGTCTTGAATTGTAGTTTTATTGGTATTGATTTCTTGCCCACAATAATTCAGCCACATGGTCTCCATTAAAGGAGACTAAACACAAAACAATCAGTGAATAAAGATGTCAATATAAAACAGTTAATGTTTGCTTTACATTGAAGCCCATACCGAACTGCACCACAAAGTTGGACATTGGGGCTGTTCCGTTGGTTCTACAAGTTTCAGCCCTTTAACTATGCATCACAGTCAAATTACATTACTGGGGTAATTCCTACCTAAGTTTGAAGTCTTTGCAAGGTCATCCTCATATTGTGTTGACTTGAATATAAAACAGTGGCTGCTGTTTTATGACGTACTTTGAAAAGTGGTCTGCACCGCTGTAAGTATTTGTGATGTGAAGAAATTTGTTAAAATATGCAAAACGACGCATGCCTTCATTTACGAAGTTATGGAAATCTTTGAATAATACAATTGAATATAGGTATTGTTTTTTCTAGATACCCCACATAGATATCTAATTATTAAACATATGTGCTCTATTAACGCCCAGCTTGCATTTAAATTCACAGTGCAGTACTGGACAGAGGTTTCATTGACCATGACCATGGAAAACCTTGGACTCAACATTGCAAATTCATGGAAAGCGGAGCAGCATACGAGCGCTGACCAGCCCACGGGTTATTGTTATGCTTGGCCCCACAGAGTGGAGCCTCCAGCCCTGAGTGGGTGTGTGGTTGATCCTCCATCTGCCACGATGTGGGGAGGCCCAGGTGCTTTTTCAGAAGCCACAGTGGAAATGGAGCCGTTGAGTGAGTGCAAAGTCAGGCATTCAGCTGGTAGTATGAGCAAAGTCAGCCCGTTTTGAACGCTGTGGTAAAAATTCATGGCATTTTCCCGTGCCTGTTTAAGAATTATATTATACTTGAGGGAATTACTGTATGCACAGTGGTGTTAAGATAATAACAATTGACGTACACAAGGCTGTATTCTGTGTAGGCGTAGAGGAGTCAGGGACCATTAGATCTTGAAAAACTGTGTTCTTTGTGGAAAATGTTTTAGTAAAGTGGGACACAATGGGAATACTTATATGGTCTAAGGGCAGCATCTGTCTTTAGACCTAAGGTAAAGGGGAGCATAGAAATATTGAAAATCTGTGACAAGATGTCATGATCATCTTTTTTGCCCTCTGAGCCTTTCAGATCAGCTCAGAGCTCAGGGATTCCTCAGATGCTGTAGTGAACGTTCACACTGCATGTCCATCAACAGAAAAGCCCAACCTCAGGACATCATGGCAGCAAACAACTGTCCTGCTGACATGTACTGTAGCAAGACCCTGAATCACTACCAGCTGCTGCTCTGTAGCAGAACTCTGTAGAGGATACCAACGGTCTGTTCATCTTCATTCAATATCAAAAGATTAGATCAGATTCAGAGAACTGTTGTCATGGATAAGAAACAGTGCCCTTCTATTTTTAAAACATTTTTGTCAGTGTTTTTGGTTTGGTAATTTGGTTTCTTTCAGCCGAACTGACAAACAACAACATCTTCACATCCAAATATTATCAGAAACACAATGGCTGGATCAAAACCCAGAAGGAAACAGGAAAACGGCCTTTTATACAGTTCACTAAATGTTTACTAACACATGCTGGTTGAGCGTAACTGAGACACAGAATCAAGACAAAATCATTAACTAATAAACACAAGAGGTTTCCTTTAAGCTTGCATGTCTAGGTGCATTATCAGTGCTGCCATCTGAGATTGTGACATTATATCCTCTACTTCACCATACCACAAATTTGCTTAGTTATGTTTGTTGAGTCACTGTATCCAATGTGAATAATGCACTCAATCCAAAGAGTTTCTGCACAAATCTAACTGGAAAGGCTGGTGGTACTGGTTGTTACTTGGAAATCAGATTGCTCTCTTTTGCACCTACAACCCTGGAACAATTCTGCCTTTGTAATCTGCTGCCACTCAAAACTTGGAATTAAAAACCTACAAATAAACATCAGTCACATATCCCATTCCCTTCAAGTATCATGTTTTGTAACCTAGTGAGAGAATAGACATTTCAGGCATGTGGTGGCTTATTTGGTATCATTTGAACTGTTTTCACGTATTACTGAGATATCCATAACCTTTATGTTATACTGTATTAATAATCACTTTTGGGATGACTTATCCTTCATCTGGTGTGTCACTGTGGATGTTAAACGGACGTTCTGTGTGAGCAAGTCCTTTACCTGTGGGAAAAAAGAAAATTGAGGGAGTGCTGGTAGGATTTCCAAAAGATGAGTCATATAAATACACTTAAATACGAACTGCAAAACAAAAAAATACACCTCTTTTCCAATTACTGAGTCTTAAATAAGAAATTATCTTTATATGATTTTTGAAGTGTGCCATTAATGAGTTCTGAGATCAACTTTCTAAAAAAAAAAAGTGACTTAATCTTCGTTAGACTCCATTTCCAGTGAACCTGGTGAAGTGGGTGGATTCAAAGGTCTGGCATTCTTAATCCTTGATAGACTATAAATTAAACTGTCAATAGCATATTGAATGCATGCATTTTTTAAGTGTTTGGGCTTGTACAACTTGTGTCAACTTGTGTGTGTTTATATCTTCTTAGATGAATTTGTTTGCTGATGTAAATGTGTATACACTGGCCACACCCCCACTGTGACCCAGTCCCCAAAGCTCCTAACTGATGTGTGGCACTGAGCCAGGACCCAAACATGCCGCTTCTGTGTTTTCTCCCCCAACTTTCCCTTCATCCGCTGCGCTGCACAACCCCAACTCAGTCGGAGTCACAGAGGAATTCTGCTCTCGTTGGGCTCGGGACCTCAGGACACAGAGCCATCTTTTCACTGGGACTTCACAAACACTCTGGGCCCAGAAAGAAGCTCCCTTTGACAGGAGGGGAACCATGGAAACTGGCAATGACCACAAGGTCCAGTTTCTAGGTATCCCTGTGCCTGGAATCACACCAGAGTCCTGCAGACGCCAGAGGAGCAGCGAAGACAGAGGTGTCGGCGTTCAAAGGCTGATGTGGTTTTTCAGGAGGCCCTCTGATTGATTGGAGAGAAACAGAGTGGCCATTCTTGTCAAATGCACCAGATGAATGCTAACAAGCCTGTGAGGATGCTCAAGAGTGCATTCTTTTAAAAAAAAGGGTCTAGAAGTTTGGCAAGATAAGGTAGTTGATGGGGAAACTGAGTAAGCAAATAAATCATAGCTAGGTGTCCATGTGCGTGTGTGTGTGTGTGTGTGTGTGTGTGTGTGCGTGTGTGTGTGTGTGTGTGTGTGCGCGTGTGTGTGTGTGTGTGAATAGTTTGAAGAGGTTCAGTGGTACCTCACTGCAACAGTTTCGTCTTTATATAGTCCAAGCTCGCTACAGAAAGCAACGAGTCAGGTTTCAATGCGTCATGTCTCTTTCCAGCACTGACTGCGTCAACAGAAGGTAAGAGCTTTCCTCCAACGTGCAGCCCTCAAACTTTTAAATATTCAAAACCTGACATGACTGATCACCTTGTAGAGCAGTGACAGTAAAAAAACAAAACATGCACGGATATGTTACTCAAAAGCCAGGCACCACTCTGAAGCTGCAGCTTTTCGGTTTTTAAACATATATCGTGAATATAATGATGACATCTTGACTCAACATAGAGTTGACTGAGCTGCTGAGGGGGGAAAAAAACACCTAACGCACTCAACCATCATCAGTGTGTGATGGTCCAATTCCCTTGACACCTTTCTCATTTTTGTTTACTTCATTTACGGGAATTCTCACAGTCTGCATGGAAAAGGTTAAGACTGCTTTAAATCAAAAGGTGAATTCACTGTAGCTGCATATAAATAGACTGACAGTTCAGCTGCGTGTGTTAGGTGTCCAAGATCACGACTGTGCTCCTTTCTCAAACTGCGAAATGTCTCGCAGCTGCATTACATTGTGTTCTCTTGAGTCTTGGTGGTTGCTGGTGTTTCTGCGTATGCTGAGTTTTATTTATGTATGTATTACAGGGACTTAAACCAACACATGTTGACTGCTGAGGTTTTAAATCAGATTTGCCAATATCAACTTTACTGTAGCTACACTGCATATATATTGGTATGTTATCATGCTACTTATGTTTGACCAGTTATTTACAAGGATTATGTAATCTATATCAACAAAGAAATTTAGTGTTAAACCGCCTCCAACCAGGTCAATTGTGCAACTGTGGGCCCCCAAAGCTCCCAGCTTTAAACATATTATATAAATGACAAATATCTAGCACTAAAGCAAAATTTCAGCTGACTTGATGAGGGCCTAAAGGTGGGTCAATTACACTCGTTGTGCAAAATGTGGAAGGAATAAGGATTTGCATTTTATTTCAAAATAATTTTGTTTGAAATAACTATTGTATGACACAAACAATGTTTATTTGAAGAGTTCCTTTAAAAAAATGTGTATGGACAGGTCTGAATCAAACTACCAATCAGGGTTAGACAGCACGTCACTAAAGCCAATCACAGCGACTCTACAATCTTGTGAGTTCTACGTGTCTCGGTTCTTCCCTTGCTCTCTGCCAGGCTCAGCGGCGCATGCAGAAGTTGTGTCAAAAGCTATGGCAACTTGTGAAAAATTTGTCAAATATGTCCTTTGCCTACAACAACTTATAATACAAAACGAGCCAAAAGAAGGAAGACCTTGAGGAGAGGAGAGAGAAAAAGAAAGCACTAAATAAGAACAGGTCAGACGAGAATCAACAAATCATCAAAGTACCATTTTCAAGATGGCAAGAGCCATACTTGAGTATTTTTAGTTATTGCAACTTTTTACTTTAACTTTGCTACATTTCAAAGCCAAATATCGACTTTTTACTCCGTTGCATGAGACCTCGTTACATTTTAGTAGCCTATGCAGCACACCTGAGTGGAGAAGCATTGAAAAACAAATGTAAAACTGATAAAGCCGACTCGGTGCAAATCAACTTCAACCAGCTGATGTGACCCAGCTGATGTCACAGTCCAGCACAGAACTGGACGGCCCCGCCTCACTTTCCTGTCAAAGGTGAATGTGAACTTTCAAACTTTTAAAACTTTGATGAGAGGATGAAGGGGGACTAACCTTATAGGCACGAGAAGAGAAAAACTCATTGTGAGTGAAATGCGGAACAGCAGTCAGCTAAACATGTGTTCTCTCCTCTCCAAGTCTGTTGTAGATCACACTTAGCCAGTGCTTGAAGTGGAAAAAAGAGGTTTCAGTGCCCAGTGCAAATGACACCTATCTGTCAATATTTGTGAATGTTCCGCACCATCCAACCTGTAAGTGGTCGGTTCACAAAATGTGACATTAAAGAGCTACATTCAGCACACGGCTGCTCAAAAGGCACCTGTGCTTCTCTTCTCCCATACCTCTCTCCACCGACAGAGATTATCAGGCGGGCGAGAACGGCAACAGGTGAGCGTCACATAGCGCCCAGAGAACCTGATATGGAGAGGGCAGGAGGACAAGAGGAGAGTAGTATCGGCAGCTTGGGACATGTCCCGGTATGCAAGAAAATGTCACGGTACTCCAAAGAGTAAAATGTCAAGGTGCCGGTACTGCGTGCCCACGGTACGCAGTACCGGCACTGCACTTAGCCTAATATGCAGCTACAGTGAATCTCTGTCTGTCTGTCCTGCTAACCAGCTAAGCAGCGGAGCTCTTGTCTGTTGTGTCTTGGTTGCTTGTCAGACTGACTGAACAATGTTTGAAAAACGCAGACGTGCCACGGTACGTCTGCTCGGAAAGATGATTGCGTTGCGCGTGGAAAAGCGTTCATATGCGCGTGCGAGAAATTAAACTTACGCAGTCGAGCAAGAAATATCTGTGGGACCAGTCCAGACACAATGTGATGGCACTCCTCATACATCATTTAAAAACAAGTGAAGTTTAGCTACAACTCTGGACTAATGGGAAGCAGTGCATCTCAGAAAATAATAAGCATCACCTATTCAGCCCAGTCATTTTATAAATAGTATTTTATATTTGAAAATGTCTTGAAGGAAACCTGGAGGAGACAATTTTAATGTGGCTGATGCAGCTGATGACATTAATATATGGAAAATATCTATAATTTACAGGGGCCATGCATTAGTTTGTCAGTAGAGTAGATACTGGATCATCAGTTAGTACAAGAACAGACTCTAGACAGTCAGCCGGTATAAACACAGCTGATCCACATCCAGCCTTAGCCAGCACCAGCACAGACCCAGTCCAGAATTCTTTAGCAGGTCACACAGACCCAGGTGAACCACACCCAGCCTCAGCCAGTACAAGCATAGCCAGAGATGTACAGCCAGCATCAGATGCAGCACCGGGTGCATGCAGGTTGGATGAGAAGCTCTGGAAACTCTAATTTTTCTCTGTACGGATGGGAGCAAGACTCTGTCTGTCTGCATGTGTTGTTACATGTGGCCCATGAAAGACTGGTGATCTGTCCAGTGTGTACCTTGCCTTTCTTAGTGCGTGCTGAGATTGGCTCCAGCCCCCTGTGTCCTTGAGTACGAGAAACCTCACAAATGGTGAAATGTTTTGTTTAAAGGTACACTCACACTTGCACACACATACACCCCAACTTTAACAGTCTTATGGGATCCCGCAGCCTGGTATGTTTGAATTCAGCACCATTTGTTTGCATTTCAGCTCTGTGCGTGCAGTGTCCACAGTCAAGATTTAAGACATTCTTTCCACAGCCTGAACCAGTATCAAATACTGTTGAACTGTAATACATAGACACTCTTTCTCAAGGTAAGCTAATGCATTTTATAGTTTTTTTTATAATTCCAGCATAAATACTGGAATTATATAAGTGACTATTACTTTCACTCAATGATTCCGGCTTTGCCCTTCAAACCGCCTCATACAGAATTATATTAAACTGGACATTCCTTACAAAACCCCATGGGAACAAAATCCTCAGTGAAGTGTACAGGGGGCGTGAGCTGATGACTCCAGCACTGTTCTCTTTGATCTGCATCGTCATGGAGCACCAACTGTAAAGGCTAACAATGAGAGACAGCACCAACAAGTGCTGAGCTCTGCTTCAGGCATGCTGACATTTAGGTGCATGAAATTACCCCAGTGCAGAGAGGGGAGTCTCATTTTATCTTAACATTTAACCAGCAACACTGAAAAGAAGAGCTATTCAAAGACCACTGACTGCCCAATAAAAACTGAATCGTTGCAATCAAGCAAGGCATGTTTCATAGGATCATTTGATTACCTGCTTTCAGCTCGCCTAATTATTGAGGCATATAGATACGATGTCAGGAGTTCAACGTTGCTAATAGCCTTTAATATACTTTTATATACAGTGCCCTCCACAATTATTGGCACCCCTGTTTAAGATGTGGTCGAGGACTTCTAAAAATTCCCCTTTTTTTTTAAAC
>JAPMOB010244525.1:0-10534 GCA_029875015.1 Lepomis gibbosus | reverse complement strand
ATATACAGCTAAAATGTAAATATATAGATTGCAAAGTGAGTGTAAAGTCTTACTGTTTCTTTGCAAGTTCTGCAGTGCTTTTGTCCCCCTCAGTCAGACAGGCAAACAGGCGTGTGCAAAGTACACAGAACCACACGTAGAAGGAGTTGCTTTACATGTCTCTTACCTGGAAAACAAAAAAAATGGACAATAGAGAAGTTTTTAACATTTGTTTCTCTTCATCCTCAAACATAAACGCCATCACTGCAAAACAGTAGAGTTAACATGTTAGACATCAGAACTGAAGAAGTCACTTGGATGAGGGACAAAACGTCTTCTAATATCTTCAACGAAGCCCAGTTGCCCTTGACGTTAACCCTCTTTGCATAACAGCTTAATTCATTCATGTCATCCTCTATCTGCTATACAAGCCACTCTGCTAAATTATGAAAATAGTTGTTGTAGCAGCAAAATAACAAACTTTAACTTTTATTTCTGTAAACATAATTGTGTTAAAGATTAAGATTTTTTTTTAGCCATCGTCTTGACTTGCAATTTGACAATCATACAGTTCATCTGTTATTTCTCTCTCTAAAGTCCAAAGATTTAAACATTTGATCATGTGGATTTTTCTAATAAATCAGCAGTAGAATGTTAAATTACCATGCAGTATCAAAAGCAGAAGGTTTTCATTTCTAAGTTTGAGCAACATTTTTCTTTCTTATATATGTTGATCTTGTGTCAGGCCGCTGCCCTGATTAAACAAGAAACGCTATTTCTGCTCAATTAATTTACTAGCATGACTGATAACTTGAGAAATATGTGACTGCCATTTAATACAAGTCTATGGATCTTGGGTTAGGGTTAAGTCTTGCAAATGTCAAATAAATGTGTATTATTATTATTGTATACATATTAGTATGCAGGGGTAATCCCCAATATTAGCTACAGGAACAGGATTTGCTTTCATTACTGCCCAGAAAACTCATCTAGCTTTTACTCTGACATGGAAAGTTACCAAATGCATGCAGTATAATACAGGAGAGCTGTGGATAGTGTACTGTTCATGAAAACAATATAGACTAGTGAAGCTGATAAACAAAATATCTGAGCCAAACATTATAAATCTCTGCTGCTTGTTAACGAGCCATCCAGCACCTCATGGATCCATAAAGCGGCGTAGCTTGCATTATTTCACTCGCTCGCTCTTTCTTTGATAACTTCCTTTTATACGCAATATGTATTGACACATCAGTGAGCCAAATGTGATGACGGACATTATCTTCAGCATCAAATGTCAATACATTTTTTTTCACCTCTTTAAATATAAATTATCTGTGTGTGAGGTGATGATTTGTTCCATAAAATGTGCTGCAAAACGGTATAAACAGGAATTAGAAAGAAGAAAGATTTATTTTACCTTCAGACAGGTAGAAAAGAGTAGGATTTAACTTTTGCCTGTCAGTGTGTCTATGCCTTTCTATTCTTTCAAAACTTCTCATTAAATGTGGAAGTAAATGTAGTGATTGGAACAGAGCCTAATTCCAGTCACAGACACATAACACCTGTAGATAGAGAAAACCAATTTCCCGGAGTGCAGCAGATAAGCAATGCAATGTCTTGAGCAAAGCTGAAAGAGGAAAGACAGAAAACAGCATTTGTTCTTTTCTCTTTCGGTGAGACTAAAAGCACGCTGATTTCATTTAAGCTTAAGCAAACATTTACCAGGAAGAGAGCAGCTTTGAGGAGGAACTTTGGACCAAAAAAAAAAGACAGGATTGATCCTTTTCTCCCTCAAGAAAATACGAGTGCATGAATGATATCAAACTAAAGTGGTCTGAAATGTCTGAATCAGGGTCATTTCCAGAACTCTGATCCAGAACCAGAATGTATTATGGCTTGTACGGCCCCTCATAGCTCTCACTGCTTGTAGCTATTTTCACACCCCAGATGTGCATTGAACAGCATACACAAGAATGGTTTTCTTGTGTTTGGGTGGGAAGTCTTTCAGGTAGAAAAAGTATATGTCTTTAAATGTTCTTGGGTTTGAAACACACAGGGATGGGGTGTTTGTTCAAAATCTCCTAAAAAAGTTTCTCTGATACTCCAGATACACACAGAATCTCAGTGTTCTTCATCATCCATATTGTTGGTGTTATTCCTGAATCTTTTCTCTGTTTTCACAGAGGTCATATTTGGATATCCACAAGCTGTGTTTGGGCACCTGTTGGTATGCTGGAAGGGCAGGATTCTGAAAACCCCTAGGTTATGCTCCAGTGGGTAGTGGGAATCAAAGTGTAAGTATTGGTCTGTGTGCGGGCGTTTATGTGCAGGCCCCTGCCTTCTTTAATGTGCACGACTCACAAGTTTTTTTGGGTGAAATAAATCTCTAAATATAATTTGATCCAAAGTTTTTCATCGGTCTATTGCTATGACAACCACAATTATATTATTCAGATTGTCAAGCGTTTTGAATCATTCAGTATGGTAGTCATTGTAGAGGGAGAGAGAGAGAGAGAGAGAGCGAGAGAGAAGCAGGTAAAATAATAAAAATCATCTCTATTGCTCTTCCATTATCAGACTCTCGTATTTTTTACCCAGAGGCTCAGCAACAAAGCAGCAGAATCAATGGTCAGGACTTCTTTTCTTTCTGTAAATGCCAGGTCCATATCAGCGAGGCTGTAGGTAAAGCCTTTTGTGCACAGCCTGTGTTGAATGAACCAACTGTGGAGGTTTTCACACAGAGCCTGACTGGAAAAAGCAGATAAACTAAAGAGGTTGTTCATGTTTTTCATGGGCTTCAGCTAGGAGTTGATCATTTCAATTTTCCACCCACTCTGGCATACAATGTGAAGCTGTTTTGTTTTTGTACTGGTGTCTGCTTATTTCCATAGGATGATTTGAGGCATTATTTCACTCCCTATATTGCTCTTTGCCTCTCAAATCCATTTATCCTCTTATTTCAAAGAAATATGAGCAATCTATGACTGAATGTCTCTAAGCTCCTTTTTGCTACTTTGTGCTCACATTACCTTATTTTCTTTAATACAGCCACATGAATGATGCATAATCTCTAAACTCACCAGAGGTCAACATGTGAGGGAAACATACAATACCTTTTGAGAGCACTAGCTCTGGGAGAATGGAGAGAGACAATGTGTAGTTGAGTAAATATGGAAAAAAAGAGACAGACTGATTACTTGCCAATGTGTCTAGATCTCCCTTTCATCATCTACTTGAACTGAACACTTTTCTATTTTTTTCTGTGTGTGTGTGTGTGTGTGTGTGTGTGTGTGTGTGTGTGTGCGTGCGTGTGACAAAGATGACTGGTTGGCCCAGCTACTGCTGGTTTGATTGGCAGCCTCTCCAGGTGTGTTAATCTGATAATTAGGATTATTATCATGAACTCAAAAACTTCAGTGATCTGACTCAACAATCTGTTTGAATTTATACTGTCAAGCCAAAATTAAAATAGTTTTTAAATATCTTGTCTGTGCGGAAGGAGAATGGAAAAACTACAACAAAAACATAACAGCAAGGAAAAGAGAGAAAGTAGAGAGAGAGAATATCAAATGAGCAGTGCGTTAATTTACAGTATTGAGATGGTCCCAACTTGCTGGGGGGAGGTGAAGTGCATGCATGTGAAGCGTTGATCAAAGAGTCAAAAAGAGATATACAAGACCTGGGAAAGTGGTAAACACAAATTTACTGCTGCTAGTTTGATGCAAGCTGTTACTATGACAATTACCTCACATATGATGCTGTTAATTTGTGATAACTGAACTTTTTCATGTGACTCATAGAGCTTAGTTTCCAAGGAATCCTCCAGAAAGTCACACTTAGGTGTGGAATCAGCCCATGAACTCAGCTGCAGCTACGATTGGTCAGTGACCTGTAACTCCTGGCCTATGACTTCACCTCAGTGATAAAAACCACAATGTTTTCTCTTCCCTTGCTGCTCTTCTCCTCTAATTTTCTGGCTGTGACGTGACAATGGCCTGACCCAGCAGCCACAGAGGTCTTCTATGACCTGCTTGGAACAGAGCTCTCTGATCTTAAAGCCGTGACACCAAGTCCCGCTTAAGATTCCTGCAAGCAGCTCAGTTAGCCAAGCAGCTGACCTTCTCATCTGTAACACAACACAGCAAAAGACAGAAATGAACCAGAATTCTTTCCTGCCTGGTTGAATCCATCCAACATCTAGCCCATTAAAGCCACTACTTTCCTTAACGGACTGGTAACTGAGCATTCACATAGCTTAACTGTAACATTACTTGGCTAAGCACAGGACTAGCTTTTGATCAATGTAAATTGCCACCACTAAACTGTTGTGAAATGTTATGCTTTACACAGTCTTTAATGCTAACTCCTTTTAACCAAACAAAGATCACATAAACATAAATTTACTTCTGATTTGGTCTTAACTCAGACACATGCAGGATGAAACTTAAAGTTCCCGCTGTACATTCTTTCTTTGTCTGACCACGTGTGTTAACGCTTGTGCACGACACACACACACACACATAATGTATTTGTCTTCATTTATTCAAGCTTAATTCATTCTTATTTTCATCTTGTGTGTTTTGCTTTGATTATCTTTTTAAATAAATGCTTGTGTATATACGCGTTTGCATTTTTATAGTTGCATAAAAAAGAGAAATGCCAACTGCTTCTACGTAGAATTACAAATCATTCAACCCGCTATTTATTGATGATAATTTTATAATAGTGATAATTATTAAGTTATGGCTTAACCTGAATTCCAAATTCACTGTAAATAAGTATATTTCATGAGACTGACTCAGGTAATTTGTTATACATTTTCTCTTTTTTAAGAGTGGTGCCCTGAGCAGAATTTAACTGCAAGTTATATTCTGTTTTTATTTATTAAATAACAATAATAATTATTGTTATATATTTAATATAATGTAAATATAATGTAAATTATTACAATTTTCAAAAATATATCAGTCGAAAGTCAATGTTTTGGCCATAGTTTTGGCCATATTTATTGTTTTTATGTTCACTTTTATTGGGAGTGTTCTTCAAAACACTATTTTTGTTCATACAAACACGTTCCAAATAAAATAAAGCTTCCAAAACATTGAAATATTGATAAAAACAGTGAATATTGATCAATATTCCTGTGACCAAAAGTACCCCCGTGGTTTACAGGCGCACAAGTTGAGAAGAGAACATCCTCCTTTCTCTTCGTATTGAAGAGACAAATTGATTGGTATATTGGATGTCTGTATAGCTCGGCCGATAAAGACTGCCTTCCACAAAGTAACTCTTCTTCTCCTTCAATTTGAGGAGAGAAAGGAAACTTATCAGCTCACTGACCTCACTAAGATGGCGGGGCGGCCCGCAAAACAATCTCTATTGACACATAATTCAGCTGTATTTGGACTGAAAACAGTGAAAACAACAAGAGTAAGTCAGCAGTTGTAACTGTAAATGTATATTACTGCGTTTGTTGTTATTAGTTGGCTGTCGGATGAAAGGAGACATACGTAAGGCAACTTGGGCATCCATGTACACTGATTACAGAGCAATATAAAGTATGTTGTGATATAAGTTCATTTAGATGCTTGGTGTTTGGTGTGGATAAAAATGGTCTGTTTGAGATGCTGAGCCTCCTAGCGTCACGGAGGTGTGTGGCATGCATAAGGTGACAAAATGATCTCATCGTCCATGACTTCCCATTTGCAATTTATTGATCGTCCTACCCATTAAGGGGCAGGTCAGGTACCACTTGGTTAAGCAGGGTCACAGGATGCTTCACAGTCCAGGAACTTGCTGATCTGTATGAATAAGTAGAACCAATGTAGGGTAACCAACTGTAACCAACAAATATTTGACCCTAGTAGAATTTACAACATCATCCACTAAGTTAAGACTAGATCCAGTATTTTCCAGCTCAGTTGCAAATATGGTGAGCTTCATGTTACTACATGAGGTATTCCTCCTGTCAGGGATCACTGCTTCCAGATGTATGCGAGACAGTGGACACTGTGAAAAGGACAGAACATTGAACTCACACTCAAGCAAAAGTCACTTTTCTGTTCTGTCAAAATCCATATTTGGGGAAAGACAAATGATGAATGGAAAGATGTGTGCAGCATGGAAGGTAAAAGCCTGCTGCTTAAATCTTTTTGACGTTGCAATGGTCTTTACCTACAAAACTAATGGAGGCTTGAAGGCTCAATCATAATACAGATGCTTGAGTCTTTTGCTAACTGTTGGCAAAATATAACACACATGCTCTACACAGACTTTCACACCTACAAATAAACTGATGCAATGCAAAGCTCTTAATCCACTGGCTTCAGTGAGAGAGTTGACAGAGAGCCACCTGGAAACAGCCTGAATGATTAAACACACAAAAAGTCCTTGTAAAATACACACATATTGTTACCTGCTGTGAGCTGGGCCTAACAAAACAGATATTTTCATTAGCAAGAAAAGGACACAAACAGGCGGTCATTGCTACCAGGAGATGCTGTATTGACACAGGAAGCTTCTTTTTCAATCCATCCATGTCTACAGTCAAATATCAAAGTTAAGCTCCCCTGTGTTCTGATATCCAGCTGAACTCACAGTAGGAGGCACAGATACAGCTCAACAAAAGGGCTGAACAAAATGTCAGCTTGTGCCATGTGGAGAGGGTGTAGATTCATTAAAATAGATAACATTTTCCCTGTTTGCTCGGAAATTTCATAAAAAGTCTTGCGAATGAAGCCAGTGGCATATTCTGAAACAGTTTCTGAATAACTGCCCCGCAGATTTATGAAATAGTCATCAAGCAACTACAGAGTTTGGTCAATTATTTATGTTCATTGTGCTCTGAAGGTTTTTCCTTTCTGGTAGTTTAACAATTGAGAACACTGACACCAAGAGACCCTGTGGGACTTGATCTCTTGTGGAGTTTGCTTCTACAGCACCTCAGAGGCAGCAGGTTCAGCTGAAGATCAACTGGCTCTATAATTGTAACCTATCTGAAACCCCTGTATTCTCTCTAAATCGAAAGTGCATCAAAACACTGAAGGTGAACTGTTACTTTTCCTCTTTGCCAAATGATGTTTGAGTAATACACTACAACTAGCACTATTATTAACAACCTTTAACCTAAAACTGATCCACAGAAAAATGCGAAACAAAAAACAAACAATTAGGGATTGTTTTCCTTTGATTTTCTTTGTGCGGGAATTAAAGGTCCTAGTTTCAATTAGTCAGGGAAATCCCATGTTTGATCTTTACCTCAGAGAGAGAATGAAAGAAAAAATAGAAAGCTGTACAGTGTACGAGGACACTGAGAAGTAATCTGACATTGTAAGCCATCTGTCACCCTTCACATGCATCGTGGTTAAACTCCATGCATTTATTTCCATTCACCTGAATAATATATTCATCTATTCAGCTAAAGCAACCGCATCACACGAGTTGTAGTTTACATAACCTACATAGTTTGTAGTGATTACCTGGACAGGATACCTGCTTTTTTGAGTCACATAATTACTGTTATCTAGTGTTGTGCGTAAGGCTTTTGTCGTGAACTATATACTCCAGTAGATTATTAGATTTAGATTATGTAATAGTGGACATGTCTGTCTCAGATCACAGAGGGAAGGTCATTTGGTTTCAGTTAGTGTCAGCTGACACGCCTGCTGTCATTATCTATGTCTTGTCTCCTGTTCTGTCTCACCATTATCATTTGCAGATATTTTTCTGACGATGTTAACATAATGTCTCCCAGCATCATGTAAACAACTTGTTTATATGCAATGATGTTCTTTCATCAGCCTAATGGATGCAATCGAGCCGTCCGTATTTATTAGCTGTTGTTTCCTGACGCCTCTACGTGCTCATCGCTATGGTTTTAAAGGAAAACACCAATTATGCCTTTGCCATTTTGAAGTAACTTTACTCTTGTGTCTGTGTGCTAAAGGTATAAGGTGCTCGATGGAGACCCTGCCTTGTGTTTTAACACAGCAGGCCAATTTAGAGCTGTGATGGTTCAGTCATCTTATTAAAAGTTATGGGTGAATAATTCTGCTTCACAGTTGTCATGACAGCAGTGATCATTTACTAAATAAAGAACTAAAATTAGTAAGACGTTTGAGATCACTGAGACTTATAAGAAATGCTTTTTATCAGAGAGTAACTCCACACTAGAGCGTGTGGATGGTGGAGGGTTTACTACTGGTTGGTTGGGGTGCCTGTACAGTGGGCTGGGGGTAACCATGAACCTCCAAATGTTTTACGTACAGGTTGCTGGCAGGTTGAAAGAAGTAGAAGACGATCCTGCTGTCACAATAGTGGCACGTCTGTATGCAGTTTTCATGCAAACAGTGAAGTAGTCAGCGACATAGGCTTAATTACATCTTCCAGCCAGCCTAAAAGTCTAATTTGTCGCAACTATTCTGCTGCATAAAGTAAAAGATGGGAAAACATGGGAAATTAGACTGCCATTCTGCTGTATTCAGTGTATTTTGTGACAAAAGGCAAAAGAAAACATGGGAAATTAGACCCCCATTCTAGGTAATTAGTTTGCAGAGGGTGAGCAACAAAAGAGAGACAGAGATCTGTGATGTGTCATCTCTTTGTGCTTCTCCGTGTGTAACACATCATTTTCTACCTTTGTTTAAGGTGCTTTTGAAACAGCAGAATAATGCCCAATGATTATAAAAATGTGCCGTATATTGAGCGCTGAAGGAAAGCTGTTCCATTACTGATGATAGTGAAATATGTAATGTGAGTTGAAATACTGACATCAGTGAAACCTCATCAATGAAATAAACTATTAATAAACACTGATAATGTTAAATTAAGTACTGAATATCTGCTGCAGGTTAAAATATTATAATGTATTAGAGACTGTGGATTCACATTTACATAATATTCTCATTCATCCATTCCTTGTTTTTCACATATATTTGAACATATTTAAATCACAGAGTTCCACTCTTTCATTTAAAAGGTCACCCAGACTAAAGAATGACCTAATGCATGCAGAGCAGCAGCACACGGGACATTTTCTAGCATGAATATAAGAACTACAATCTTCAGAACAAAGGTTACACCTTCTCTTTTCTATCAATACAATTTTTCACAGATCTACAGGTGTTTAGACAAACAGAAAGAAAGAAGAACAGTTCATCAAAAGTTCAGTTCAGAAATATAAAAGACTAAATCCCATATTAAACTTCTGAATCTGGGTAATTTATTTATTCACTTTCTCAGTGGACTTGATCAAATAATGAAAAATTCAAACAGCATGGATTTGAATCATTTTAGCAAAGCTGATTTGCAGGAGAGCACATATATGAGGACCTTAGCTCTTCCACTGGTGCTTAAGTGGTGCAGTATTGAAACAAATTCTGCCGTGTGTCTCAGCTGGATTCCTCCTTGCTCTATGCTTTTTTTTAAAACCTGTCCTGGTATAGAGTATGAGGAGCTGGATACCATGTTGTGCAAGACAGATTTTACTTTAACAAGAGAGTATTAATATACTGCTTTGTCTGATCACGGATCTGAGGCCAACGAGCTGGAATAATAACATTTAATTTAAATAAGTAACTTAATGAAAAGCATAAAGAATAATTGTACCTGTGACAACCAGGGACAACCTACATTTGTTTGTCTGTGTTTGTCAATGAGCATGTGGGTGAATGTGTGTGTGCGGGTGAATGTGTGTGTGCATAAGCCTGTTACAGAATGTAGTGATAGTGATAGTGATAGTGGGACGCCACAACCGCTCCGCACTGACCCCAGCGATAGGCAGGCATGAACCCCAGTAGGCAGTAGGGGTCCGAGAAAAAAAAAAAATCAACTCACTGCCAAGCAAATGCGGAAGACCCTGACTCTAGTCTTTTATATTTATGAACTTTTAAAACTGAACTTTTGATGAACTGTTCTTCTTTCTTTCTGTGTATGTCTAAACACCTGTAGATCTGTGAAAAATTGTATTGACGGAAAAGAGAAAGTGATTGTAACCTTTGTTCTGAAGATAGTAGTTCTTATATTCATGCTAGAAAATGTCCAGTGTGCTGCTGCTCTGCATGTATTAGGTCATTCTTTAGTCTGGGTGACTTTGGGCCCTACACATGAACATGTGTGTCACAGTGGTGAGATAGAACACATACTGTAACTAAATAACTATGCTGGCATTGTAATGGCTTAGACATATTTGGATGCATTTGGAGCAGATACATAATTATATTCATTGAAGTGGAAGTGTAGCTGAGGGGTCTACTACACCCAGCACAGCAGTCAAAACATCTCATTAGTCTTTTGGGACTGTTTGACTCATTAAGGGAGATGTGAAGAGATTAAGGACCCAAAGGAAACAGCTCGCTGACAATCAGTCTTCCCCTTGCTTTCTCTCACTGTGAACTCAAGAAGCAAACAAAGCCCTTGTTAAAATTACAAAGTTTAATTTGTCCTAATTAATTGGAGAATCCTCTAGAAAAGGGCATCCACGCAACCCTGATGAACAGTGATATACCAGACTACAGGCTTCAGTCAGCTTGGGGAGCAGCAGTGCAACATAAAG
>JAPMOB010244524.1:0-50464 GCA_029875015.1 Lepomis gibbosus | reverse complement strand
CATAACACCTGAGCAGTGCCACAGACTGATCGACTCCATGCCACACCACATTGCTGCAGTAATTCAGGCAAAAGGAGCCCCAACTAAGTATTGAGTGCCTTACATGCTCATAATTTTCATGTTCATACTTTTCAGTTGGCCAACATTTCTAAAAATGCTTTGTTTTGTATTGGTCTTAAGTAATATTCTAATTTTCGGAGATACTGAATTTGGGATTTTCATTAGTTGTCAGTTTTAATCATCACAATTAAATGTAATAAACATAAATATCAGTCTGTGTGTAATGAATGAATATAATATCCAAGTTTCACTTTTTGAATGGAATTACTGAAATAAATCAACTTTATATTAATATTCTAATTATATGACCAGCACCTGTATGTATGATAGTTAACCTGATAGTTAAACATCTCACTGAAAACAGCTGTTTGTGAAAAATAAAATTGATATCTAATGTTCTCTAGTGCATACACTTGGAAGCAGAATGAACACACAAAATGTGTGATCTGTTTTTATTGTGTGCATTAATTGAACTAATTAAACGTCCCATGTTTTGCATTAAAATACTTCTTGGCTTCTTATTTTTGTATAGATTCCATAGATATCTGAAGTACAGGTGAATAATGCGGTGGCAGCATTTCAAGTTTCATGAGGATCTCTTTGTGCTGCGTTCATTATGAGTGATTATTGCTGTCAGGTTGACCAAGCTGACTAGATTTCTGCCCAATAAACAGACTATGTGTCCTGATGTATTCAGAGGTCCGTGGGGAGGAAGCCACTGCAGGGACTCTCCTGTACAGACCATCAGAGAATGTAGCTGTGCCCCAGGTACACAAACGCATACACACATTTCTCTCATAAACAGGAAAAAACATGACCATTGAGATTAAGCATTATGAAGCCTTTTGCAATATTCCTACAAACATTAACCATAGTTTTTATGTAATGGGTTGTGTTCATGCACAATGATAGTTTATGCAGGACATTGTGTTTTCATCTTGTTCCTTTTTAATTGCATATGTATTTAAAGGCAGCACAACATCCACATTAAAATGCATCATTTGTTAGAGTGAATGATTGACTTTTGAGAGTGTTTATCCACGGGGGGAAAACATTTTAAAGTGTTGGCTCAGTTTAATGTGTATTGTAAGGAATTTATTTAGAGTTCACAAAATGGATTTCTTTCTATAAAATCCACCGTAAAATGGGTCAATTGTAACCCTGAAAATGAGACAAAATAAGTATTGAATTGCCTGTATAGAGTTCAAAGTCTCCTACTGTTGATCATTTACCTATTTTGACCTTTTACCATGTTCAGGTATTTTAGCAATATAGTATACCTGTGGCTCAGCTAGAGAGTACTTTCGCATACCTACGTGACTGCAATATAATATTAATATCAGTCAATAACAACTCTGCCGCTGTTGGTTAACTATAGTTGTTAGCTGATGTAGAGGACAAAATGAAAATGGCAATTATCCACAAAATACAAAGACAGACACATATATATTTACTGATTTGGGGATTTTGGTAAGCTTCACATTCGTTTAATGTGACCCATTTAGTTATGTGATTTTTTTCATTTTTTTCATGATACCTTTTTATGGTAAAGATGATAAATAATACAAATTGCCCCTTTTGTGCTTTTCATGCTAGTGTCTGTATTACTTTAACACACAGGACTTAACTTTGTTTGATCCCACAGGTCATTGCATGGCAAATGAACAATACATTGGACAGTTAAAAGAGACATTTGCTACGAGTGTCCCAAGTCAAATTGCTGCTTTCTTTGGAGAGCCTATTCAGGTACTATATGGTCTTAGATGTTGACAGTATGTTGACAGTAGATATTGTCTTTACAGTAATATTTGCAAGTAGATGTATTAATAAAATTTAACTAATAACAGAAAAGTAAGAACAGAGTCCTTTGTTTTCACGCCATTGTTTTCACTCCATGTTATCGTTTTCTCATGTTCCATGTGACGAGTGCTTGTGTTAATTAAGATGGGACTGTGGGATGCATTTGATTTGTACAGGGAGTTGGAGGAGCTGTGCAGTACCCTAAAAACTACCTCAAGGAGGCTTACAAACTTGTAAGAGAGAGAGGAGGGGTCTGCATTGCTGATGAGGTTAGATACAATTTTTTTTATATTTGAAATATTTTTGCTTATTTAAACTTCTATATTGATTGGTATAAACATACTTGGGTATTACAGTGAATTAACAGAGCCTCTATTCTGCAACTGTTTGTATTAACAATATGTTTTCACTGTTTGTTTGAATGTTTGGAGTAAAGAAACTCCTTAATATTGTGTTACAATATTGTGTTAGTTCCTCTATTTTAACATCCATTAAACACTGAGCAACATTGTCATTGATTTGGATATTTGTTTAGGGTAAGTCCTATTCACTCGACTTTTAGCTGTTTTGTTCTTCATCAACCCCTGATGGAAATATCTGGCTATTCAGCTGCTAAATGCTTCACTGTTCACCAGCTAGTTGCTAAATTTGTCTGTCGGCCTTTTGGTGCTAGGCAGGTGGTGTTCAGCGGGTTTATCAGAGCTTTTTCACTAAAAACAGCTGCCTGCTGCTGCTGGAATTGAGGTTGATGAGAAGGAAGAGACTGAACCAAACAGTAAAGTTGCACGAAGATGAGCAAAACATTGAGCTGAAAGACTCATAAATGCTTTTTAGAGCTGAGGGGAACTACAGGTGATAATTCTCCCATTGCTAATAAAAAAAATGTCATTACAGCATGCTCATAGGACAACATGTCAGTGTTTGAGCTGAGTATGTTAACAGAATAACTTTTGATAAAAGATAAGGATTTCTGCACATATTAGCTTACAGTTCAATGACAAAGTTGCTATTTTATGCCCAAGAGAGAGGCATATAAAGCAAATATCATTTAACACGACTTTTTAAGGTTAAACATTAATGGACTGCCATGGTGGAACTTAAAAAAAATGTGAATACATACCTTACAGGTCCAGACTGGATTTGGGCGAACAGGAAGCCACTTCTGGGGTTTCCAAGGTCATGATGTCATTCCTGACATGGTTACAATGGCAAAGGGCATTGGTAATGGCTTCCCAATGGGAGCTGTTGTAACAACACCAGGTGAGAGAATACTTTTAAAACTTTTGTTGAAAATCTGCTTGAATAAAAAGTTACAGTTACAAAGAGTGAGCATAGTGTATTGTTATTTCCACTATTAAATTTGCAAGATGCATGGAAAGAGATGAAATGAGACAACATCTGCCTGGTTTCCCAGTAGTGATGGATGAATCATGCAGATTTATTTTGCGAGTTGAGAGTTTGAACTAATTTCTCCTGTGACTTGATGTCTGATCACAGGTTGTTCCTTTTTTTGTTGAGGTAGCTGTTTGCTGCAGCTCTCTCACTTAATAATCAACCTTTATATGTACTAACATTTACTTCACTCAGAGACCCCACTGTTTTGTTTTTTGATGTCGTTCTGAAATCCTACTGGGTGTCATTTTCAAGGTTCAGAAACCAACGTGAAAACACTTTGATATTTCCACAAATCATTTGCAATGCACGCAGTCTGAGGAAATATATTTTTAGCTGAGATTTTAATTTGAAGCAGCAGCGGGAGGAGGTGTAAGCTTGTTTATTCATGTGTTTTTCAGAAATTGCCACCTCATTTGCCAAGGGGATTCACTTCAACACCTTTGGAGGAAATCCTGTGGCTTGTGCTGTTGCTTCATCAGTGCTTGATGTAAGAATCCATATTCTCTTTGTACATCAGTCTTGTTTATCAGGAGAGAGAGTTCATTTTGATCAAAATTCAGTGTATTTCTGCACGATGTTGTTGTAGACTGCACAGTGAATTTATTTTTACCTTACAGACTATCAAAGAGGACGCTGTGCAGCAGATCAGTCTTAATGTGGGCACCTATCTGATGACAGAACTGGCAAAACTCAGGGACAAGTATGAGATTATCGGTGATGTCCGTGGAAAAGGCCTGCAGATCGGTGTGGAAATGGTCAAAGACAAGGTATTCAGTTTGTAACAGAAATTAAACTCACCTCTCCTCACATGCTGCAAAAACGTGTGTGTGTTGGGCCCCCCGAGGGCATGGTTCATCATTGCCCCAGTTAACCATTAGCCTGAGCAGCATCGACCGTCCGTAATTGTGAAGAGAACAATCTCAGCTGCAGTACATGTACTATTGACTGAGGTTGTTTTTTTTCTGTGATACTGGCAGAAATTATGTTTAAAAAAGAGCCAACAAAGGGAAAAGCCAGTATAGAAACAGTACAGTAGCCGAATAGTAAATACATAGTAACATTCTGTGAAATGTGTAATGTTCAGTTTTGTCTTTTAAATCATTTCAATAATTTCTGAGGCAATTGCAGTGCTGTTTGACAAATATCCTGCTGTTGCTAAAGGTCTATTATGACCAATGTTCCTCTTCGCCCCATGCACTTTTGTGAGATATTGTAGGTATGTATGTATGACATAGCAAACACCAAAGTGTTACATTGCTGTAATGGCAAGAAGGAACCTACAGCCTCAAATGTGAGCATTGAAAAAAACTGACTGATCTCTGACAGTCTCAATAACAACACAATATGTATATATAAACTTGTCCACACACTTTAGATGCCCCTCACAAAGAAAGGGGACGTTATCTTGGTTTCCAAGATATTGTCTTTCGTTATATTCCACTTCCCGTCCCTTTCAGCATACAAAAAACACAATTTGTGACTACATTTAAAAAAAACAATTCAGTTCAAAATAGCAACTGACTGACCATGAGCAGAAATCCATCATCCCTTGAGGACACCATTTTGTGCTGCTGTGTTTGAACTGCATGTTTTTTACCCAAGAGCTATAAAAGCCTGAAAATTGTAGATGTGGGTGACTAATAGTGGAAATCTTGTGCACAAGTTGGCCTTGTCAATATTCAGATGTACAGCCTCTTAGCAATAAGAGGGCAGGTGCTTTATTGGATTATTTGAAAATGAATTATTACTGACACTAGCAGTTGGACAGTGCTCTTATAGTTAATTACTATAATTACCATGTTCAGTGTAACGCATCCTCTCTCTCTGTCCTCCACAGGCCAGCAGGGACCCCCTCTCTCCTGAGGCAATGAGTGAGATATTTGAGGACATCAAGAACATGGGAGTCCTGATAGGGAAAGGAGGAGTCTACGGACAGGTAACAGCACTCACCATCTGTCCCCTCTGGGTCTATTACTTATAAAAAAATACACTATAAACTTGACTGTACTTTTGACCATAATCTCTCTACATACTGTTTGACATTATTCTTACATAATTGGTAAAAGAGGTTAGTGGTGTTTGAGTCTGTTGTGGGTACCGGTTATCAAAGTGTGATTTTCCGGCCTATGACAGACTTTTCATCAAACCACACAACAGAAGTGGCCCCTCTTTTAAGTATGAGCTCCTTGTTTTGTCTTGGCTGATTGGAGTCCTCCAGTTTGGAATTACCAGTTCTCTGTCGCGTTCACACTCCTCCATGTTTGTTTGTGTTGCCTTTATGAAAATGTCCTGCCTGCATCAGGCACAGCCCTACTTATGTGGAGCTTACCTTATTGGGTAATTCTGCTTCTAGTTCTGCTCATTACTTATCACTTACCAAAATTATAATTTTGGTGTGAAGCACTGGCAGTCAGACAATAATTGCACAGCAGCTCTCTGGCTTTAGAAAATAAAATAATGCAGATACTGGTATGTTTTTTGCTGAATAGTGAAAACACAATGTGGCGCATATGCTTTAACACTTTAAAACGTTACAGAGTCAAAATGCTCTCCCACAATAATTCCTCATCTTGTTAATTAAAAGAGAGGAAGTCTTAAGGGATATTTCACTGCTGGAAAGATAGTATTTTCATAAAACTGAGCAGCTTATGCAGTAGAATAAGAAACAAATGTTTTTGGTGACCAGAGAAAAGAGGCTGTAGTATTCTTTTTTGCTCAAAAGGTAGAAAACCCACAACAACCAGAATGCACTGGGCTTATTGCCTTCCAAGGCCACTCCCACTTCCCTAAATCCTACTAGGCTAAACTGAGAGCACCACAAGCTAACAAACTAACGCAAAAAAACTAATGCAGTGTTTATGCTAAACCTCATAAAAATGTGTATTTTATGTTTTGACACGGTAATGTTGCCGTGCTAGTAGGATTTTTTGAGGCCCTAAAGTATGTCTCAAACTATGCTTCCCTTTAAGAACATGAGAATTGTATAATTGTATATAGAACTCTTCAGAGCATCTTCTTCTGTAATGTCTACTGCAATTACAGCACTATTTTCATGACGGCTTAGAAAGCTTATGGGCTATTTCTACATTTCAGTACCTCCTGGAATTACTTCAGGTCACAGAACTGACATGGGCCCCAACTTTCACATGAAATCCTCCATTAAGGAATATTCAGGAAAATTCAGGAATAATCGATTACTCTAAAAAAATTAATGTCACTCCATTTTCCTGGTAGTCAGTATCCCTGGTGCTCCATAATTTCCCCTCTTCTCTATTTTTCACATAGACCTTCCGCATCAAACCCCCTATGTGCATCACGATGGAAGACGCAGATTTCTTCCTGGCAGTTTTTAACAAGTCCATCCACAACTACATGGAAAGAAAATGAAAGTCCACTGGATTACTCGATGCCAAGGATAAACCTGGAAACAGCAATGGCAGTGAATTGCATTTTTAAAATGTTAAAAATGTCAGTATTAATCATTTTGACCACCTAAGAAAGACTACCTCTGTTAGTTCCTTGGCATAGCAACTTTTAAAGGGAACTTTTTTAAAACTATGTCATAATTAGAAGACTTAATTTACCTAATATATAAAATATACCTCACTAATTAAATTAGAAAAACACTATCTTGTACAGTTGTCTGTGAAGGTTCTCAGTCATCTAGGTCATAGTTATTCAAAGAAAGTCAAGGGCAAGTTCTTGTATCTTCAACCAAGTCCAGTTGCCCTTGGCTTTCACCTTCTTTGGATATCATGTACAGTGTGCCTTTCCAACAACTGACTTGAAGTTACTTTAGCTATTTTTGGATCTGCTGAATCATGCTTGGATGTGACATTGTTTAAGTGCTTTGTTGCTGATTACAGATGTGAATATAATAATAAAGAATCTTTTAGCTGAAGGAACAGCCATTTGTGCTATTAAAAATCAGTCACACTGCCACCTACAAATATTCATTTTATAGGTTCCACCTATACATTGTGGTACAGAAGCTGAAAATGGCTATGGTTTTAATTATTTTTTAATCCCATATTATTCTACTTAGATTATCCCTTTCTCTTGGTTCTGGATCGAAAGTAGACCCAAATGGCTGAGTAGGTTATTGTCTGTAAACACTGTACAGGGTTGACCTAACCACTGCCCACTTAAGGGCTACTAATCGAACTTCAAATGGCTTCCAGAAAATTGACATATTACAGTGGTTGAAAAGTGTATTTCCTTTTTGTACTTGGAAGTTTCAGTCAAAGACTTTCAAGCAATTGTGCTCTTTTTACCAACATCTACTTGATAGAGGGGGGATGATATGTGTATTGCTAATCTAGCAGTAAATCTTCTATAACAATAGACTCTGTAAGCAGAAACCACACAACACATTTGACTAATTTCTTACTTGCTTTTGAAAAACACTTTGAGAGCTTTAGTCCCTGCTTATTCAGTTAAAGTACTTCGTCATACTGCCCTAGATGCTACTGCTGCACAAAAGACGATTCCATTCACAACCCAAAGAGCATACAACTGCACTCAAATATACCATCTGGGAGTAAGTCAGGCCTTGCCTTAAACAAAGGAGTTGATTTCAGAAGTAGGGTTTCCTAAAGGTCAGGACTCTATTATTATTTACTGTGCTGAACTCAAGTCTATACTTTTACAGAATGCTTGGGCTTCTTTGATACAGGATGGCTGTATTTGTGTCTGGGCTGGTAGCGCACAGTAAGAGCTTTTTAACCGAAACGTAAGCAAGGTTGATGAGAAGGAGACGTACAAATCTGAAAAAATAAACCCCATGAAAGTTTAATGACCTCAAACATAAATACCTTATGTTACAAACTTGGCTCAGGCTTGTTGAGTCCACACACAAAAAAAGTTCAGAATGGCAATTTAGTGTATTCAGTAAAGTAAAATACGACAGGATGTGGAAGGAGTCAGTGTTGTACGGTATGCATGGATACATGTGTGTTATTTAAGAGGAAAATCTAAAATAAACAAAATGGTTGTCATTTGTGGAGACCATCCTCTGGTCAACCAAGCAGCTGGCTGTTTTCCCTCCTGCAAAGGGGAAAACAGACAGCATAAGAAAACAAGGAGGGCGGGCTGTTAGGGTGAGGGGGAGGCTAGTCTCTCCTTTGACCTCTCAATAGGGAGGAACCAGCACCACCCAACACATGCGGCTAGTCTCCTTTCTAGTTTTCTGAGCTCCCAATCAGTGAACATTCAATGGAAATCTAGTGACCTGGTGCTAGTAGCTTGTTAGATCATGAATTAATTAGCTAATAGAAGCCTAGCTAATCTGTCTGTAAAATCCAGGAACCAGATACAGACATTCATCTAACTGATTTAAGTTGCAGTATGGTCTACCACCCTAGGTAACTGATAAATAAAGGCAACTGCATGAAATTAAATGATAGCAGAAAACGTCTTGCACACATTGCAGTAAAATACTTTTATCTTATTTGAATCAAGTGGCTTTTAATCTCTTTTCTGTGCCCAAGTTAAATGCTTCTGAAGTGTCTGTCTTTGGGCTCAGTATTCTGTAATGGTTTTAATAAAAAATCTGAAATGTTAGTCATACAGTGTCATGTCATTTTGACACAAATTTAAACCACATGGTTTAAGGTGAGGCTCTGTTGTCTGCAGAGGGTGGTATAAGGATGTATAGACCATTGGTTGATGTAAATGATCTACACAGATAAACAAGTAGAAAAAGTCTGTGAGTTGGTTTATATAAAGTAGGTTTTTAAACAATCACAAATACTATCTAAATGTTTAACGATTACTTGATTAGGCTAGGCATTGTGAGGTTGTAGGACATTAAGCTAAATTCTAACATGTTGACAATAACAATGTTCTAATGTAAAGCAGGATATATTTACCCCGTTCACCATTTAATTCTAACATGTTGGTTGATGGGGATGTCATTAGTTTGACAGGTTTTTGGGTCATCATCCTTTTTGCAACATAACGTCAGTAGTACCAAAGTTCATGGCAAATCCATCCAGTAGAAATCTCACTCTGAACCAAAGGATGGTGGTTCTAGAGGGAAAGTCAAGTGATCACGAACTGAGGACCATGAATTACAGTATTAATTTATTCAGCAGTTGTTTAGATATTTTACTGGTTAAAGGTCCGGTCACACCAGGCATATAGTTTATCCATGTCTTTGCAGAATTGGTGGTACTATTTCGTTTAAGACATTTCACTCAGAAACAAAAACACAATCCGTATCTTATTGAGAAGGTCTGTCCGGAGTTACGAGGTCATGATCCTTCAATGCTGTAACTCTTCTCCTGTGTATTTGTCTCTGTCGACGATATGGCCAAAGAGCAGATGATGGAGATCCACAGAGAGAATTTCAACCCCATGACCATGAAGGTTAGCTACTATAAGAAACCAGTGTTCATCCACCAGGGATACATGCAGTGGCTGTGGGATTTGGACAGAGGCCGATATCTGGATTGTTTCCTGGTCTGGTTACTGTCAGTGTGGGCCACTGCCACCCATAAGGTCCCTTTGCTCTGTTCCATAGTTATAGCATGTTTTATTCTGATTTCAGTCAAAAATAACTCATTTTTGCTCTGACCCTGACATCTGTGGGTCCGTACTTCTCCTCCCTTCCATGAGTATTGTGAAAAACTATAGCTTCTAACTTACCGGATCTTCTTAAGGTACCATGGTGGATTTTTTTGTTTTTTTTGATCATCTGAGCGCAGGAGGCTGGATAAATATGTAGACTGTAATTAAAATGCCTGCTGGTCTGTGTTTCCCTGTCCAGGATATATATCTGACCAACAGCGGCTTCACACAGGCAACTTTGACACTCACTCTCAAGTCTTGTGTCAAGTCTTATTTGTATGTACTTCATAATAACATGAACATTTAGAAAGTTTTTTATTTTTTTTAATCAATGCTTGATAGTAACAGTAAACTGACAGGGCTCTAATACTGTAGAAGACTAAAATTTAAGATATTCAAAGGCAAATCCTGTTGTCCTGTTTTTTATTCGTTTTGCAATGGTTTGTCCTTCCTATGAATTCAAGATTCTATTCAGATAAAAATAGATTCTTTCATTGGCCATGGGATAGAGGGAGCACACAGTTTGACTGTACAGAAGACCACAAGGTTGATGATTCCATTATAAACTAGAATTACCGCCCCACAGCTGCATGGCTCCGCCAACTGGTGAAGTTGCACTTAACATCCATGTCTGTCCAGACTTATTCAATATATGCACTGAATACTTGGAAGGAACAGAATAAAAGGTATAGAGTGTATTTTGGCTAAATGGACGTTTTCACTATATTGATGATACATATGTATGATTCCAGTGAATATAGATTGTTGAACTGATTAATGAAGGATTATCTTAGTTGTATTGGTTAAACAAGTACACATGAACTTGATCACAATGTAAAGATGGCTTCTTATAGAATACAGCTACACAAAATATGGTGCTTTTGTTTTCTCTTTGCATTTTTAGATGCGAACCCTCTCTATGAACTCACTCACTCAGAGAATCACGATCAGCAAGGCGCACTCCAATACATTAATTGCAGTCATGTGGTTACGATGATGCTGGAAATTCAGAAATAGGCAGGAAGTGAAAGGCAGAATGGACGAGATGGATGAAAGCTGTACTCTGTACTGTGTGTGTGTGTGTGTGTGTGTGTGTGTGCATGCGTGCGTGCGTGCGTTTGTGAAATCTGGTATAGTCCCAATTCATTCTTTAATTACGCCTAAAAACTTATTTTTTGGTCACAACCATTGAGTCAAAGTGTTAACCTATTCAGAGTCCAACCAACTGTGAAATATTGTCACAATCTTCCCTTCTGTTCCTGAGTTATCTGAATAACAGCCAAAAAAGTATTTTTCCAGGACATTATGATTTCACAGTGTTGATCTTTTGGTTGACAAAATGTCATCACTTCATAATTATATCCTATTAAACATCTGTGTATAATTGTGTCATACCACAACAATTCTTGAGTTATGTCCAAAAAGACGTTTGTCGGGGTCATTTGGAAGTCACAGTGGCCTTAACCTTCAAGTCAAAAGTGTCACCAATTCATTGTTCAACAAACAGTGAAATATGGTAATCAATTCAATAATCAAAGTTATGGTCAGAAATGTGATTTGTGAGGTTTCAGTAACCTTTGACAACCAAATTTTAATCAGATCATCCTTGTGTACAAGTGGACATTTGTGCCAAAATAGAAGAGATTTCCTCAAGACGTTCCTGAGGTATCGCATTCACAAGAATGGTACAGACGGATGGACAACCTGAAAACATAATGGCTATCGCCGGCGCTGAGGCATAAATATTTTGATAGCTTGATTCATATGCAAACCCAAACATGTGACATCCCCCACCAAACTATGCAACTTACTCGCTAAACACTGCTTAGCATTAACGTTTAACAAGAACATGCTGCAGGCTGCTAGCCACTCATAAAAAATAAAAAGGGTAAGTTCTACATTAATGCCAGCCTTTTGCTTACCAACCATTTTAATGATTTGAAAGCATTCCGAGCTTCATGATGATTTTTGCCTTAGTCCAAGGTGAAAGGACATTTGTAATGAAATGCATAGTTTTCCAGTTTATAGTTTATATTTCTGTAGCACTCAGTAACAACTTAAAAGACCATGTATTCTGGTTAAATTACCTGTTGTCAACAGTTACTTTCCTAAATGTGTGTAGAGTTTCATGATTTTAACACAGATTTTAACTTTGTTGTTCTTTGACCTGAGAATTCACAACGTTCAGATAACTGGCCACCTTCACACTGACAAGTGCAGACCTTGGAGAGGAGATTTGAAAAGCAAGGGTGTGTATACTTGCTTATGAATTTAGTTTTTCATGTGAAAGATGACGACTTTGTCATTTTCTTGTGTGGCTGTATTTGTGCACATATTTTTTCACTTTTCTGACAAATACATTAAACAAGTTGAAAATGTTAGCTTGGCTTTTTTAATGTAACCCCTTTACCATTCATCAGCAAAGACTTGTGTTCCTGTTAGTATTGGCTTGTGTTTTGTCATCATTTTGTGATTGTTTGGCTGCTGCACCCTTTGACTAAGACCATCTTTGATAATTTTACCTACTACAGCTTTTGCTGGCTTAGGGAAATAAAATACTGCAAATACTTTTTGCTCGTTTTTGTTGCCCAGGCATTATTATACTAGAAGAAAAATATAAGAATATGGGGCAGATGTTTTTAAATGTACATTCACAAAGTCAAAATGTCACCACTACAACTTCACACCTCGCCTTGCTAATCAAACACATCAAGAATGTAAAATCATTGCATACAAACCAGATTTATTTACAAAGCAGCACTGAATAAATCTGCAGTGCTCTTTAGAATTTAGTGTTGTTAGCTTTCACCATTTATCATCACCTCAGCTCTGTCTATGAGAATTGTATCAGTTGCAATTAGTTAGTTTTCTACATATTAACTATTATAAGCCAAATCTAAATTTCAATACCTCCTTGAAACAATTATAGTTCACAGAACATAAACACGCTGCGCTTGGCACCAAGAGATTTACTTTAACTCAATGCCAAGCACCAAACCTTGAAACCCAATCATCATATGCCCTTTTGGTTTTTTTCTGTCTCACCAATATAACAGCATAATAAAAAGGTACAGGTGCATGGTTTGTATGGACAGATACAACATACAGTTGTTTATTGTTAATGCAAACCATTCCAGAGTGTTGGTATAAATATCAGCATGCAGTATCACTTATTTTTATGATGCAGCAATACCACTACTGAGCTTTTCATGACAAACCGAGGGAGACAATTTCTGTAAAACAGTAAAAGGATCTGTAATAGGGATAAAGGCGTGTCCTATTGCAAATCCTGCATTTTTTCCACTGATTTATCAGTACAGAAACACTGCTCAAAGTTTCAATCATTCCAATCTCATAACTCATAACTGCAAAAAGAGTCTTAATCTCTCACACATCCACAGCAGTCTCACCGAACATGCTAACTTTTAAAAAACTATCCGCTCTCAGTCAGCCAATCCAGTTTATTAAAGTCCACTTTCAAAGGCTTTTTCTGGTGTATCTTCCTCCTGGGAGATGTCTCAGAGCGCCTTTCCCTGTGTCCCCGCTGAGTAAAAGTCGGTCAGGTTCATCAGTCCAGATGAAAGATTTGTTATCTGTTCTTCTTCTTGTCTTTTTTGCTCTTGCTCACGGAGCTGTGAGCAACGTTTGAGGAGAGAGCGGAGGCGTGGCCGCTGGTCTTCAGATGGTCAAACAACTTGTTTCGTGTGGGGAATTCGTTGTTACAGGTCACACAGCAGAGGTTCACTTCCTTCTGGAGGTTGAAAAGGGGAATAAGTAAAAATAACAGTATTGATGACTTTCTTACAATAAGTGCATTTTTAAAATATTCTAATAAGGTTCTCTAAAATAACTCAAAAACAGATGCTGTTAAACTGAAAAGTGTGAAAGCATGTGTAAGCAGAAGACATTATTAATTGTGTAACGGTAAATACAAATCACACAAAATAGCATTAAGCTGTGGGTTTTACTATACATACCTCAGGAAACTGCTCTCCTCCTGTGTTTGATTTGACATTCTTCGGTTTGTCTTTTCCTCCTCCCTTCTTTCCTTTTGTCTTCCCAGAGCTGCTGAGGCAACATTTAGACGACAAATAAATTCAAGTCAGAATCTAAAATGTTAAGGCAAACACCGTTTTTTTTTTTAACTCTCAAATAATTCATGTTATCCTGCCTAATTTAACTTAGGAATTAAATGTGTTGCATCTCTTATTTGTCATTTTTTGTAGTACTGTGTGCTAGCTATAGGATGATATGAGCTTCCTGTTTTTCCAAAAAGGTTGTTTCCACTGTTTTGAATAGTGCCCCAAGAAATTAATTTTGGCCAAAATTATTTTTAAATCTTTGTCTGACATCAGGAACCTAATCTGAACCAAACAGGAATCTAAGGGAACCAGATCCCAAGTCCACAGGTGTAATGAGTGGGTCACACATTTTAAAACACTGCAGAGGGAAAAGTAGACACTCAATTGAATACTGCATTTTAACTATTTAAAGCTGCACTGAAAAAATGACTCAAAATGAGTCTTTTAGCAATAGATCAAATATGAATTAATTAATTTTATGTGAAAGGCGTTGCTAGTATTGATTAATTCAGAGAATTATCACCTGGATCTGCAGTTCACCTCATCTCTACTAGAGCCTGAAATTTCCGGGCAATGGGAGTCAATGTCACTCACATGACTGGGCGAAACAGGAAAAAGAGTCAACAGGAGCTGGCGGGTCGCAAATAAATATGCAGTTCTTATTTTTCTACTTATTTTCTGATTTTTACATCTTCTTTTAATCTGTCATGGGCGTGGGCGGGACAGGCAAAGTTTTTTTGTGGGAGTGGGATGAGACCGTCAAAATCCACTCCCATGTCACCCTCTAATCTCTACGGAGCTGTGTACTCCTTTCAGCTCATTTCAACTCTGATCCACCCTGTTTACACGAGCAGCTACCAGCTCTAATAAACCTGCCTAGCACCAAACAGATGCAACAAAATTAGACTGAATGGTAAACATAGAGGAACATCTAGCAAGTTAGGCAGCTGCATATTTTTGTCCAAAACAGAAAGGAAAGTAAATATTTGACTTGTGTTTATCGGGATGTCAGAAACACAACTCCTAATGAATGTGAATGCGACGTGGCTACTGGATGTGTAAAAAGATTTTCAAGAATGACAAGCGTTGCGTTGTCTGCTGCCCCCATGTGGCCAACGCCCCATAGCATTACATAGCCAGTAGTTTAAATCGTGTAAGGAGAGGGGGCTTTAGTCTGGTTTAAAACCATCAAAATCCTCACTTTTGAACAAATCCAGACAGAGATAGAGAGAGACAGTCGCTCTGTTATCACAGAGAACACTTTACAGATCTGGAGATGGCAAAAAAAATGACCTCTTGACTTCTGTGGGAGGACGATCATCCTGCTTCTCGAGCTCTGCAGTGTCTGCTGACTTCTCAGGGGCATCATCCCCGCAGGTGGTCAGCGTTGGTTTCGCTGCCTCCTCCTCCTCTTCCGGAGCACTCTGCTATGGAGATGGAGAGCACAAATAAAGAAGGCTTTTAAGATCAAGGTAAACATCACAGGCACTAAAGAGTACATAAAACCAGGCACAGCCACTGAAAGAACAAAAACTTATTACTCACATGTACTACTTTCTGTTGCTTCTTTTTCTTCTTTTGTTTTTTGGACAGCCTGTGTAGTTGGAAAGAAAAATGTGAAAAAATTATAATAAAATCCAGCCTGACAACCAGGTCATTTAGTAGGGGTGGGAATCCCTGGGCACCTCACAATTCAATTATAATTCAGAAGGCTGCAATTCAATTATAAAATGATTATCGATGCATCTTGATGCATCATTTTTCTATACAGGATCCCTGGATAATAACTAAGCATTTAATTTGCGCATTAAAATCCAAAAGAAACATCTCCTAATTAGCTTAAAAGGACTAGTATGCATCACTAATTTACTTTATTGACCTCAGCTCCATGGTCCCTCATTTCAGTAACTACTAGTTGTCAGACTCCTCTGAACATTGAAATATAATTATCAGGATGCACAGTATATATACAGGACAGAGCTGTACACCAGTTTAGTATGAGCTTGTACCTGATGCTCTCAACCCTTGACTAGTAGGTTAGCTGGTAATGACATACAGCTGATAATTAATATTCGTTACTAATTTAGCTAAGTTACATAAATAAATAAATATTTTTGTCACCTTTCACAGGACCAAAGGACGCTTTACACATAGTTACAGTGACAGAACAACAAAAAGTCATTCAGGATTGAATGCCTGGGCAAAAAGCTGGGTTTTTAGTAGATTTTTGAAAGTGTCCAGACAGGGAGCATGTGGGATCTCTGTGGGGATGGGATCCACAGGGTGTGACGCTGAAGGCTCTGTCCCCAAAAGATGTTAGCTAGCGCTAACAGCTTCACTTTCCCAGCCGTTAGGGAAACTACAGACTTATTATTTATTTATTAGCACGTTTACTGCCAGAATGAAAGTTACTGCTAATATTTTCCTCAGCTAACTTCCACTATCATGGTCTGCCGCTCTCTCTCTCATTCGCTCGGCCTCACACACAGGAAACACAGGGAGCTGCGGAGCGTCGAGTGTCAGCATGCTCGCAGTGTGCGAGTTAAAATGATTACTTGCGCACTGATATTAATGATTGTGTGGCATTTTAGTAGGGTGGTTCATTATGCAGCAGTGGTGTGCTAAATACAGGGGAACACTGCTGATCTCTCTGTTGTGTGCGCTCCACAGACGGACCGGGCGCTAGCGAGTTCCGCCTTTTGCGTTCTCTCAACATTACGTCATTCATTAAGATTTAAATAATTTATTTTTAGACATTTGTCCATCGATTCATAATCTTCCACATCCGCATCGTGATGTATTTAAGAAACGATTATTTCTCCCACCCCTATCATTTGGTTAATATTTTTCCCTCAATGAACAGATCCAACTACATACTTTTGCCTCGGCTTGTCTTCTTCCTCCTCTTCCTCCTCCTCTTCCTGCTCATTTTCCTCCTCTCTTCCGTCCAGGTTCAAACCAAGTGAAACCTCTTCTTCCACTAGTTGTTGCCGCAGCAACGCCACCATCTCCCGGTGCTTTTTGGATTTTTCATGGTTTTTCATACTGTAGAGAGAAAAGGAAAGAAACGATGAACAGACTTGCCTTAATAACACATATTGAACACGTCACCTTTGCAAATTTGTATAATTATCATAAACCGGTATTAAGATAATCAATAATAAAGATTATTTGACATTCCTTCATGTCCCATTTTTGCCTGTGTGAAGTAGTAGTGAATAAGAAAACAAAAAAACCCTCACAAACAACAGCATCAACGGCTCCGAGCAAATTTATGAGTCAGAACTGAATCGATAAGAAAATTCCATCAACACGTAAATAAGTGTAGACAATGACTAACCATCATTAAAGTGTGACTATCACAGTTTATCTCCACTGTTCAGATGCATTGTTTGGAACAAAAATCATTTTACAAACAGACAGCAAAAAGAAAAGAAAAAAAAATGTTTGACAAAATACATGAAGTCCACAAGTACAAGCATTTAGATGATTTTATTCCCTATCTTTTCTGTAATTTATATTAGGGTCATAGGTCACATTGCACCTGCTGTTTATAAATCAGTTACAGTTAAGTGAATGAACGCTGCTAAAATCATTCACAGCTTAGCGAGGTGAAGCAGCATGTAGGACCAGAGGATAGCAGGCAGGTGGAGTGGGTGGGGGGGGTTACTCACGCTTTATCCGATTTGAAGGATTTGTCACAGGCTGGGCAGTACAGATCATCATAATAGTCAATTGTCAGTTCGTCTCCATCAGGCTGCTCTGCATCTGCGAATGAACATTTGTGCATTGAAAAAGAAATGAGGCACCTCACACAAAGGAAAGAAAAGTACTTTATACTTCACTGACAATTAACTTCTATTTAAGCATCAATTAAAATCTGTGATGATAGCTTACATGATTGACTTGCCCGAGGGTGTATGCCGAGAACTACCTGCTCCCTTTAAAATGAATTACCATGAGCTGAACTCAAAGATCTGAGATTTTCTGTAAGTACACAAAAGGCCTATTTCTCTCAAATATTATTTACAAATCTGTCAAAATCTGTTAGTGAGCACTTCTAATTTGCCGAGATAATCCATCCACCTCACAGGTGTGGCATATCAAGATGCTGATCAACTGATCTGCTTATTACATGGCCAGATGTATCATTCATGATAAATCTCAAACACGCTGCCTCACTGACCTCCTCCCTCTTCGCTGTTTTTCTCCCGTCCATCCATTTCCAGTTCTTCCTCCTCACTCTCTGACGCGTCTCCAAATTCCTCTCCGTACTGAGCCTCTATCTGCTGCAGCTCCTTCTCTAGTTCAGACATGGCCGCCCAGCTCTGCTCCCTGTACTCCTCTGCCAGTCTTGTATGGACATACAGTACAGTATTACAAGTATGAAGAAGAAACAGCAGCGAAAAAACAAAACAACACATTTATCCAACTATTTACTTGGCCTGGTTGAGCTTCTGTTTCCGCCTCAGCTCCTCCACCTTCTTGATCTTTTCAGCGTTCTGCTCCTCCACCAGCTTCTTGTGGGCCTGCACACGGCGATCTCGCTTGCGAACAAAAGCCACGAGTTGTCGCACAAGCTCGTTTCGCTCCTTTCGAGCTTTTTCTCTGGTCTTCTTGTTCTCCTTCTCCATGGCCCTTTTCTCCCAGCGGTTGGAGGCCTGCCTGGTATCATACTCCTCCTTCCAGGCAAAGTTTTTACGTGTGCAGAAACTCTGCCAGTAGCCGTAAAACACATGCACTACCTGTAATATTTAAAAACAGACTTATTAAGTACACAAGCCAATTTAAATACTATTAATATTTTAGTCTTTAGTTTTTGATTTTACTCAGAGAAAGTAGCACAGAAAAAAATGTAGTTACTATTTTATTCTTGTGATTGAACTGTATAAAGAACTCTTAGATCATCCAACAGAGGAACAACCTCGAGACAAGTGTTAAAGATTCAGTGTGTAAGTTTTAGTGGCATCTAGCAGTTAGGGTTGGTCTCATTTCCTGAGCTGTGAAGTCGTTCTTCCGGCTTCAGTATGTGTTCATGTGCTCTTATGTTGGAATGTGGAATAAACATGGATGCTACTAAAAGATGTGTTGGATTACCATTATCAGAGCATATAAAACAACATGCATACATCTAGTTCACTCTACATGGACAGCAAACTAACCATTATAAACAAATTACAAATTACATGTTTGCACGTATTGCATGTATGCAATTCGTACGTATTCTTCGTACGTATTCAGCGTAGTGACGAAACGAGCCCTGTAGAGAAGTTTGTCCCTTCGCGCTACTGTAGAATAATTATGTATATTATATTGCTTTTCTGTCAATAAATCCTCCTAAATATTACACACTGAACTTTAAACTGTGGGGCTGGCTTACGGTATTGTAGTCACTCTGTGAGTCTCCAAAGGGAGGAAACTCCTCTTCCTCTTCCTCCTCTTCCACCCTGCCATGCTCCTTCTCCTCCTTAACAATGGACTCAAAGAGATTCCTGTAGACTGTGTAAAAACCCTAGGGAGATAGAGTGGATGAAAAGAAGAGGCAACATGAAATAAGAAAATAAATTTTCTGAGATGAGAAAGAATTTCTGTCCCCACAATCCCGAGGGGTGAAGCTGCCTCCAAAAACATGAACAACCTGTTGTTAAGGTGCTGGACTCTTTTGTAATTGAGAACAAAGAAACTCTGCCTGGGTTTAATCAAATCGTGTGGGGTTTTGGTAGTCTGTGTGTTCTTGCATACTGAAAAGGCAACTGGATGTTTTTTTAAGTAGTAGGCATATTTTCCAGCTAACCAACAGCTTTGCAGCTGAAATTAATTTTGTCATTGTATTTATTTGCCTTTTGATAATCTCATTACTCCTTCCTTTACAAGGACAGACAGTCTGACCTGTTATTTATTTAAGTGGTGGCACAACTCCTGGGTTACATTGCCTTTTTAATATCAGGAGGCATCAAATGAAGTGTTTGGTATGTGTTTTGATTGCATATCTATGACAGTCATACTTATCTGTCATCCAGGTCATAGTTATCTAAGGAAGATTAAAATCAAGGGCAACTGGACTTTGTCAGAGAACTGAAGAAGCATTTGGATGAGGGGCAAAATATCTACAACCATGTCCACTTGCCCTTGAAATTAATCTTCCTTGGGTATCTCCTTGCTTGTTGTGGATAGTATACACATGTAGGCTACTCCTTTGGGGAAAAAACATTTAAGTGTCTCCCAAAACCTTAACTGTTTTCTTTTCCTCCCCTCCTCAAACCATAACACAGACAAAGTAGAGAAGAGAATGTGTTACAAATATCACAATGTTTCTTTGGTAAATTGAGATCATTGTTATTTTGGATTTTCCTTTGTCTGCAGAGCATAACTAAAAGGACCTAGTTTAAGTTGTTTGGCAACATGATCTCTGCACACATGACCACGCACACTCACCTTCTCGTCATCTCCAAAGCCAGAGTAGCAGGTGACTGTGAAGTACTGCAGCAGGTCAATGCTGTCATCTTCATAATCTCCACTCAGTCCTCCTTTCAGCAGAGCGTCCCTGTGGTTGTCATACCTGCCACACAGTAAGGAGACAGAGGTATCAGCTGAAAAATATTAACCCACACGGCCTGTACATAAAACAGTCAAGAAGAACTCTTTGCACATGTTGAAATAAATGTCTACGCACCAAGCTCTCTCCTGCGGATCACTCAGGACATCATAAGCTGCCTGAATCAACTTGAAGTGCTCCGCTGCCTCCTCAGCATTGTCCAAGTTTTTATCTAGGAAATTCAAAAGTAAAGCATAGCTGTTGTTAGTGAAAACTTCATTCTTTATTTTTTTATTGACAATTTTGTGAGACTTGGGTTAACAGCATGTTATGTAAGAATACTGAAAGTGAAGGAATATACTGACAAAGCTGCAGTTTTAAGCATTGCATATTTACAGGGGGGGTTTTTTCAGAGTAAAAAAGGCATAAGAAAGTTGCCAGGAGTTCAGTAAATAAACACAATATCAAAAAGTGGGCGCTTTATTTTAATTTCCCGATCTTCTGCTCTGCTTTAGGGATACTGTTCATTAAGTCTAAGGTTTCTACCACTACTTACCTGGATGCCATTTCAAGGCTAATTTACGATAAGATTTCTTCAAATCGTCTTCTCCTGCATCCCGTTTCACACCCAATATTTCATAGTGACACTTCATTGTTAGCTAACTGTAAAGAGAAACTTGTCTCAAGCATTAAATACTCAATAAAATGTTGTTCACGTCCCGGCGGTTATCTTTAGCATGTAGCTAACTGCAACATGCTAGCGACCGTGCCGCATTTCTCTTCTAACTCTTAAGTAATTCAGACTTCTCAAGTGATAACAACAATATTGTATTGTTTCGCCTTACATATTCAAACCTGCGCAAATCCCTTTATCACTAGAGACAGCATCTACACGATAAAATACTTTTAGACCGGTTATCAGGACCACATCGTTGCTGTATGGTGCCTCTACTTCTCGCGAGAATTGTTCTTACTCTCTTTCTAATTTCGGTAAACTTGAAGCTAGTTTCGTGTTTTTTCTGCCCTCTACAGTTCGAAATTAAATTAAGATCTCATATACCACATGATATTTGAGATCTTAATACAAGATAATTTTATTCCACTAGAATAAAATTAAATTAAGATCTCATATACCACATGATATTTGAGATCTTAATACAAGATAATTTTATTCCACTAGATTGGGCATTTCCTGAATATATTCAGGAAATGCTGAAAGTGAAGGAATATATTCAGGAAATGCCCAATCTAGTGGAATAAAATTATCTTGTATTAAATTATCTCAATTAAAATTTTCCAAGTTCACACATGACTTGGATATAGTCAGCCTTCTGCACAATGAGGAACATGGAGTCATGACCCAGTGGTTGGACAATTTGTCATTTGGTGTGAACAGTCTTTTCTTCAGCTGAACGTGTTTACAACCAAAGATTTGTTCATTGACTTTCACTGAAGACCTACTTCTCATTAAAGAGGAGACTGTGACTATAGTCCAGCATGTATTGTATGTATGTACTGTAGTGACTGCCATTTTTATTCATTGTTGTATTCATTATGCACTTACTTTGATTGACTGCTGTCTGTGAGGCAAATTGCCCGTCTTGAATATTAAAGCTTTATTCTACCGTCATTGGTTCTTCTATCTGATTTTTCTAAATTATACTCATTAACACATTAACTTGCAGTTCACTGGGTAATTACTGATATGACCATGGTGCTTTCTAGCGGTGACAGAGAGATTTGAACTGTCTTTTCATGTTTATACACATGGTGGGTATTTCATGAGAAAATTCTAGAAATTGTGGTAAAGTTATAAATAAATAATATTAATAAATGACAAGACTTAGATTTTTCTGGTGAAACTTTTCAGATGTGTGTTGTTGTGGTGGTGCTGTATATAATATAAGTATAAGTAATTTATATATATAAATTACTTATTTTATCTTGATCTATCTTGTTCTCTTGTTGCTGCTAGGTTTGAGTGTGTTATAGTTTCATTTCCACCAATGTAAATTAATTTAATTCCGTAATGGATTTGTACACATTCCCTAACATGTTTGTATATTTTGTTACACTTTCAATAATAAGTATATAATTTAATAAAAAATAAATAAATAACCATACTTTGTTTTTGATGCCGTGTGTAGTACATGCAGTACCGCCTCCGCGCCGCTAGGGGTCCCTCCCTCTGCCGATTCCGCACGTGTGTTGTTTGAGTTGGACAAGTGGTTTCGCGAGAGTTGTGTCGGTGTACAAACATGTCGGCGTTCAAGAGAAAACGTGGAGGAGAGCTTTCTGGTAAAAAGGCGAAGAAAGTCAAATTTGTTGCAGATGCAAGTGAATTTGAACAAGAGAAGAAAAATGAAGCCACAATCCCAGCACCGGTTTCATCGGTAAGGGCTCGTGCTCGTTATTAGCCACTGAAGCTGGTAGCTAGATAGCTAAATTAAGCTCAACAGTTACGTTAAGTTACTCTGGGGGTTTATTTTCTGTAAGTTATTTAACGTCATTGGTAAACTAAAACGGCGAACACCATGTAGCTGAATAGTGTAATTTATGTTAATTTAATGTGTATATGTTAAAGAGAACAGTCCAGTCTGAAATCAGTAACAGTTCATACACAAAACAGGGCAAGCACAATTTGATTTGTTTAGTATTTCATGTCTGCTTCTAGGAATGAAGAGGTCATCTGGATGCACATTGGAAATATTTTAACCACACATTAATTAGCGTGATTTGATGTATTTTGATGTTATGAATGAAATTATCTTAAACAGGGTAAATGGACCAACAAGGAAAGGGTTCTCATTTTCTCCTCAAGAGGCATCAACTTCAGAACAAGACACTTGATGCAAGACCTGAGGACCATGATGCCTCATTCAAAAGCAGGTTAGTGCTATGTGTCATTTATTTACAGTGTTACTTCACCCACCTACTACTACTGTGCTAAGTGCTGACACTTGTTAGTTTGTTGCTTATGCTGATGTGGCAGCAGAGATATAGGTTTTGTCATAATAATGAGGTTTTTCTTTTGTCTGTTAGATACAAAAATGGACAGAAAGGACAAATTGTTTGTTGTTAATGAGGTGAGCTTCTTATTTCAAATTTGGACACATTTTATACATAATGACATGCATTACAGCATAGCTAAAGATCAGCTTTGTTCCCAGGTGTGTGAAATCAAAAACTGCAACAAATGCCTCTTTTTCGAGGCCAAGAAGAAACAGGACCTCTACATGTGGTGAGCATTTGGTCTTCGTTAAATTCTCTAAAATATTCTGCTGGCCTCTGTAATTACTGTTGTAGAACAAATACAAATTTAAAGTAAAAACAATCATTCTCACCTTTGCAGGATTTCAAACAGCCCTCATGGACCTTCTGCAAAGTTCCTGGTTCAAAACAGTGAGTTACTTCCTTACTACTGTCCCAAATTGCTATAAACAACACCCAGCGTGTGCCATGGGGAAAAACTAATTTGTATTATCTCCACAGTTCATACACTGGCTGAACTCAAGATGACAGGAAACTGCCTCAAAGGATCCAGGCCACTGCTCTCATTTGATCCTGTGAGTAGGACATGTTGTCAGTGATTCTGCCAATCATAATTAGGCTATATTAGAGGTATATGTCAGTAATAGGCAGAAGTTGGCCACAAAGACCTGTAATTCTATCCACACCACACCAGATGACTTCAGGGATTAGCACAACTAGGGCTGCAGCTTATCATTATTTACTGATCTGTATTAATCGTTTGATCTTCAAAAGGTCAGCTAATTGTGAAAAATGGCCTTCACAAATTCCTAAATCCCAAAAGGTGATGTCAACCCAAACCCTAAACATAGTCAGTTAAAAAAAGTATATATGATGTAAACATGAGTAAAGTGGGAAATCCTCATATGAAAGACTGGTAGTAGCAAATGTTTGGCATTAATGCTTAATTATATAGCAACTTATTTTCTGTTCTGTTGTGTAATCAAATAATCAACATCACAGATACAATTTAAGAAGACCAAACACATAACTCTTTGTTACTGTTGTGTTTGAACAAAAACCTACACTCCAGTCATGATTCTCCAGCTGTTCTGACAAACTGTTTGCCTATAATATGCTTTGGATGTAATAGCGAAGGTCATCAAGGTGAAGAAATTGTCAGGCCTGAATAAGAGCTAAACTTTTTTGCTGTCATTTCCTCCTACAGAAATTTGACAAAGAGCCCCACTATGCTTTACTGAAGGAGCTCTTCACCCAGGTGTGTATACAATATGCATGTCAGAAGATGCATACCTTAATCCTGACCACATTTTTGGTAACAGTCTTGCAAAGTAGACCTTCTTTCAAACTGTAGCCAGAAGATGACACTGTGGAAATGTGAGACGGAGCTGATCAGTGTTACAGAACTTAAATATTCAACAATTGTCTTTTTTAGTTGGCACTGTGTTATTTAAACTGAGATAGACTACGTGGGATTGAGCTGCTAAAACTCCCACGTTTACTTGTAATATAACTTTGACTTTGTCAACAATGATCATTTTGATCGAATGACCAGGCTTTACTTAGTTTAAAAGCTGAGTAGGCTGTACGTCTACATTTTTTAATTTTGTAAGTACTCAATTTTTTTTTTGTTGCAGACATTTTCCACTCCACGCTACCACCCTAAGAGTCAGCCTTTTGTGGACCATGTCTTCACATTCACCATTGCAGACAACAGGATATGGTTTAGAAACTATCAGGTAATGTTTCATTACTCTTGGCAAAGTCTTCTATGCCTGCATTAGCATTTTTAGAAAATATTTCTTTTTTCTGTTGGTTAGGGTTGTTCTTTCCATTTTCAATGTACAGTATATTTTGTAATATTTCCTGTGTGCCACGTTCAGATCATCGAGGAGGATGCCTCTCTAGTGGAGATCGGCCCTCGCTTTGTTCTCAACCTCATCAAGGTCTTTCAGGGGAGCTTTGGAGGGCCGACGCTCTATGAAAACCCAGACTTCCAGTCTCCTAACATGGTAAAATCCGGTGCACCGTAGTTTAGATTTTATGCATGGGGATGTTATTGAATCCCGTTTAATGTGCCTGACACATTGCGATGCTGCACCATCAGTCACTCTTCTCTTCACACACCCACAGCACCGGCGACAGATCCGACTGGCGGCGGCGGCCAGGGTGCGTGAGAAGCAGATGGTGAAGGAGATGCAGAAAATGAAGAGGACCGAGGCGAAGGATGATTTGACCAGAGACGTTACAGCTGACGTATTCCTAACACCAGCCGATGAGAAGCCTGTTCACATCGAGACAGAAGCACCTGCGCCGAAACCGGTGAAAAAGAACAAACACAAAGCGTTCAAAAGACAAAGGATGGCACGCAGGTAACTGGATGGACTGGATTACGCTGAGCAAATGGCTTACTGCTGCCGTGATTCAAAGTGTCTCAAGAAAATGTGATAATGCTACGGTGCAGTCAGGTCTGAAGTCCAGTATTATGAGCTTTTTGTCTTTGTACAGACAACTGTGCAACACATCATGTTATTATCATATGACAACACGAGAGAAAATATTAAATATGCACATGTTGCATTCATTGTCTGTAGCCATAGTTTCTGGATTCACACAATATAGCTACTTCACTCAGGAGTATTGTGCAGTCTAGCTGCCATAAAGGCCTATGTTACGACAATACTGCAAACTGTTTTTGCCCATCCATTTTTGATAAGAGTAAATACTCCGGTGTAAAAAAAACCTTTATTGCTTTTAAGTGATTACAGTTGTTTTGTAAGTCATGGAAATAAAATGATTACAACATACTGTCAGTGTCATCTGCTGTGTACTTCAAACAAATGGTTGTCATAGGTGTCAACATACACGTTCAACACGTGGTTCAACATGAGGTATAATTATGGCCATGTATGTGAAGAGAGAGAGACACTTTCAGAAACGTACCAATATGCCATTTCATAACTTTTATGGGGTGTTAACAGCTCACTGTATGAGAGGAAACACTGAACATTAACAGATGACCGCTGTAATTGGACTACAAACCATAGACTTATTTACAATCTTAGTTACAGGCAATGCTGACATGTTGTGAGACTTCTGACACAAAATACAGTAACTATCACTGTCTGCATCTCTATGAAATTACAAGCTCAGCATAATAGTGGTCTAACTACACAAAGGCACATAGTGGCACCCATCTGGTCTTATCTGTCCACAAATCCAGGGGTAAAGTTCTGCTTAAATGTGACTGGCAAATAACCCGTCAATTTTGTTAAAACAATGCAGCCTTCCTACTGTGCCAAGTAAGTCCAGGTTTTCCTGGGTGCAGCCACTGGCTGTATTGCCTCCTCTGGCAAACTGGCCACCCCTGAAGTCAAGGTGTTTATTTAAAGGGCAATTCAGTGGACTGTAATCACTCCACCTCCTCATCAGGACAACAATAATATTCTACAAAGCAGATCTGTCCATCGTCGTTCCTGACCAGGTACTGCAGAGAGAGAAAGCCCCTGCTGTCTGTCCTCACAGAGACTTTACAGGACAAAGCCAGGGCTTTTGTGGACGGCTTCAGCAGGGACATCTTGTACCTGTTAACAGAGAGGACAGCACAGAATGTGGAGCTTTAGGAAACACAGAGATGAATATTGGCTAAAAGGTGGACATTATAATTCAAGACTTAGTGAAAACAAACAAACTGTCCTTTTACTAGCAGGTATTTTGTCCTGAGAGAGTAGGAACAGTACACAAGAGTAATTATTAAAACTACCTATGGTTGCATGTTATTAAGTGAGTCAGAAGGTCCACTTCCTAGGCATGGGGAATACAGTCCACTACATTCACAGAGCAACATAAGGCAACTAATTGAAAATAATTTCTGGGAAATAAATAGCACATACTTTCTGTTAATTCATCCACTACTTTGTCTCTGCCATTATTTTGTTGTAGATGTCATGTAACTGTCTCCAGTCCCCCTAGTCCAGCTCAGGGTTGCCACAGTGCAGTTTATTTTACTGTGCTGCTCATTCACTTGCATGTGTTTCTCACCACTGCTACGCAGATGATACGCAGCTCTACCTATCCTTCCCGCCACAAGACCCCACCGTCTCGCCACAGACCATGGACTGTCTCTTGGACATATCTGCATAGATTAAGGCTAGCCACCTTTAACTAAAGCTCTCTAAGACTGAACTCTTGATCATTCCAGCCAAGCAATCTGTCCACCATAACATCAAACTACAAATTGACTCCTCAACCATCACTCCAACCAGAGTGGTGAAAAACTTGGGTGTCATGATTGACGATCAGCTGTCCTTTTCAGACCATGTTGCTGGTGTCTCGGTCGTGCAGCTTTGATCTACAACATAAGAAAAATAAGGCCTACCTTACTCAATATGGCACCCAGTTTGTGGTACAGGCCATGGTTATCTCTCACCTTGACTATTGCAAAACCCTTCTTGTAGGTCTTCCGGATTGTGGAAGATGGTTCAGAACACAACAGCGCGTCTGGTTTTTGATCAGCTCCAAAGCACTTAGTGACCTCCACTCGCTATCCATGGCCTCCCCGTTCAAATTCACTAATGCTGCATACAGAGTAACTGCTGGATCTGCACTCATCTACCTAAACTCCATAGCTCACACTCCAAGCTTATGCTCCTTCTCGGCCACTGCACTCCTCTAACGAAAGCTGCCTGGCTCTGCCATCCCTTCACACAAAGCAATCTCAGTTCCGGCTGTTCTCATCCGTGACACCACGATGGTGGAACAAACTACCATGTGACATCAGAGCAGGGGTGCCCCTCCTTAACTTCAAGAAGCTATAGAACACATATCTTCTGAGAACATTTTCTCTTATAAAACCCTAACCCTCATTCCTGTGCCCTTCTTCTTCTATCCCCTTACAATTCTCCTGTATTGATTGCACTTTTTTGTTAACTCTTAATTCTTTCTCTAGGTATTTACCCCATTGATGCCATACGTGCTATTAGCTTTTACTAGTATTTATTAGTGCTCTTACTTATGTATTGTCAGTTAGATCTCGTGTTGTATTGATGCTTGTATGCTGTTCCTGAAATGTAAGTTGCTTTGGATAAAAGCATCTGCCAAATGAGTAAATGTAATGCATTGTATTGTAATATGCTAACCTGCTGGTTTGTGTCTTGGTGCATCGGAACAGCTCCATCATGTCAGAGTCTTTGGGATAATCATAATGGGCACTTCCTGAGTTCCCAAACGTCGACAACCTGAAGAAACAAACCAAAGAATGACGTAGCTGAAAGGCAATAAGCACATCTGAATAAAGTTTAAAGTGTGCTTCCTTCACCTTGACATATTTGACAGTTTAATTATTGAATGGATGATACGTGTATTTTAAACATGGTTCTTTTGAGTTTTTGAAATAAAATTATGAGTCACATTATACTGTAGCTTTGAAAAGCTATTTTAGTTTTGACAACACACCTGAAGTATGGCTGGCTGGGAGACATGGTGATCTGTAGCACCTCACTGGTCATGTCTAGCTCAGAGAAGGCTTCTTTCAGACTCTCGGACAGCAGGATCACCTTTGAAAAGAGCCAAAAAGTACATGAGTTGTAATTGTGTATTGTTTTCATAGCACTTGCAGATATTTTCATATATATTGGTCATATATATTCCTTATGGGTTTGTAAAGTAGTCATTACAAGCAACAGAAAAGGTGTATTTTTAATGTTAATGTGCAGTATCTAAAGAGATGAAGTATATTTTAATGTTTAATGTTTGTTTTTTTCAAACTAGTCACATTTATGTCTTTCATTATATAAAACACTGAAAGTCCACCTTGTTTGTGACGTTGGTACTGCAGAACTCAAAGTCAATTGGCTCTTCTGGTTCTTGTGTGTTGATCTTGCACACAGTCACCACCCCACCCTCCTCCAGGAACAGGGTCAGAGGGTAACCGTACGCCCTGTAGCACATCCGTAAGGCTGTGGATACTCCTGCAACATTGCACAGGGGAGATAATGGAAATGCAGCGTCATGTCTGAGATGGATAGTAATCTAACTATGGCTAAAGAGATTTACTGTGTTTAAATAGAATTTGATCTGTTTTCATTGTTTTCCTTTAGCTTACTCTCCATTAAGGTTTCTTTTGTCTTTACCTGGTACTGTGCTTCCTCCAAAGATATTAAGACAATCCAGCAGAACAGTGAGGTTGACCTGAAAACCCACCAAATCTTCCCTTATGGTGAACTCTTGGAATATCTCAGCCTGGAATAAAGAGAAAGCATGTCACAATTATAGGGGATGCATTTAACCGAAACTACATTTTGGGTCAATCAAGACCCAACTGTATCACTTCCTTTGTGTTTACTCACTTATAAAATATTATCATGTATATGTAAATGAACATGGGAGAAGTTTGCCTTCAAGAACTTTTTTTTTTACTAAACCTAACCAAGTAATTTTGGTGCCTTAATCAACCAAGTAGTAGGACTTTCTGGCAGAAGGGCCTGAGGGCAAACATCTCTCAGGTGTAAAGCACACACACCTGGATGAAGGCATTGGCTTGCAGACATTTGGAGTCCTCCACAGTGACCTTCAGGCCGTTGGGAGTGGCGCTGAAGATGGCATGGTCTTTGAAGGTGATGGCTTTCAGTATGTTGGAGAGATTGCGAGCATTATCCAAGCTGGCAACTAAAACGTATTGTTCATTATCGGCTTGCGACTGGGTTGACAGAGGCATTGCTGCGCTGAAATGGAGACACGCAGGAATTTCCAACAAAAGTTCGGGCGGAAAATGTTCAGGAGGGTGAAAAAAACTGCACAACACTATGAAATAGCAGCTATGTTAATGTATCGTTAACATCATTAGAACATGGATACTATTTTCATTTTTCCAATCAAGATGGAACTCTTAGTCGAAAAGGTTTATATAAAATGTACCATACATGCACAAAACTGTCATTTTGCTGTAACGTTATGTTATTGACATTGTAAGCTAGGCTATATGGCAGCGAATCACATGTAATCAAGAGTTTAACATAACGTATATAACAAACTGTCTCAACTTTCTGTCTAGAATCTCGGATTAATACACTTTAAAACGTATTTACTGGCAACTGTGATTATGTGTCACTTACAAAGCTGTAGAACCTCATACGGTTCTGTTTTGAAGAAAAGCGCCCCGCTTATCTAATAACTTCCGGTTCTGACAACGGAAGTAGCTTCTGCGCATGTGTGAGTCCATTCGAGAGACTTCGCAACAGGGTCCAAAATACCTGAGAAATATCCTGGGTAAGTTACAGCAGCAATACGTGACATCAGTGGTGTTTAGTGATGTAAAGAGGTGAGACATAGCACTCAGTTAAAGCCACATCGTTACGAAAATGTTCTTTAGTCTGCCGGTTAGTGTTATAGTAACTTACCTTCACCACCGAGTGAAGGCAGGAAGCTAACGTTAGCTAACAGCTAACAATCGTTCAGATGACGTTATTTGTGTGTTCGCTGATCAGTACCGAGACAGATTAATAGCACACAAAAGGCTCTCTGTATCAGGTTGGGGCTTCAACAAGGTTTACGATTAAGGTTGCCGAACAGAGCTGAAAACACAGCCTCTCTTCTTTGCTACGATTACTTAAACTAACAACGTTAGCTTCAACATGAATTTCACTGACAGGTCGTGACAAACGTCACCGCTTTGTGAACTGGTAGGGGAAGGCAGAAATGTGCTTACTAAAGTGATTACGAGAATAAACCTCTTCAAATACGCATCTTGACACTTGATTTCTGCTTGTTATGTTTTTACATCTGCTGTACAGTCGTCCCCTGTAAAGATCTAGTGTCAGGTTGGCTGATATTCATGTTTGTACAGCTCTTCCATACATTAGCTAACTGCGAATGACCAGTGAGTTTTTTTTTAAAACCAGTCGAGTTAGTTAAGAACAAATTCTTATTTACAACCACGGCCTGACAAGAGGAGGACACCATCTTGAAGGGAGGACACATGGAGAAAAAGGACAAACGACATAAATAAGAAAGAAAGCTAACTAGACACAGACACAAAAACACATAACAAAGGGAAGCTGGGTGGCAAGGGGAACATTTGATCAAATAGGTGGAAGCAGTATGAAACACAGTTTAAAAGGGATGAGTGAGTTTTCATAGAAGTGGATGCTACACAAATCAGCTTTAGGATCTATCCTCCTGTCCTGTGGTTGGCTAAATAATTATAATTATCATCTTGTGGTCAGTTAAAAACTTGGGTCAGTTAAACTGTTTTAACCATGAGTTAAAACATAATTGTTTGATACTATTTCTCAGTATATAAGTTAGGAATTAAATTCCTAAATTAAGTTGTATTGTTACATTATTTGAACATTATTGAATCATTGATATTGAAATTGTATTGCTAGTTGGATGTTTGCTTAGGTGTTTACGATTGTGTGTACACCCTCTCTAAGTAAAAAACAACCAAACTGTTAAAAATTTATATCTGCATTTAATAATCACAGTAATCAATATTCAGGCCAACTATTCATTAAAAGTTTTACCCCCCTATGGTTACTGAGATGAAGATTCGTTGTTATATTTTTTTGACAACTTGTGAATCTCTGTCTTATTTCTCAGCATCAGATTCATCATTTTCAGCGGCCTCTCTGAGCCACAGTCATGGTGTGCATTCCCTGTATTGTGATTCCTGTCCTGTTGTGGGTTTACAAGAGGTTCCTGGAGCCATTCCTCTATCCTTTCATTTCACCGATAATCAACACATTCTGGACCAAAAAAGCGGTCCAGGAGACTGGCACTACTGACCAAAAAGTTAGTGAAAAGAGTAATGGCACTTCAAAGGTACGGTATAATAAGTACTAATGATTTTATCCTGCCATTTTAATAGTGAAACCCTTTTTCCTTTTATTAATTTATTTGTGTAGGGCTGGGTGATAAGTCATAATAACATACATAAAACATATTGTATGTTTAATATACAGTGGCATCCTGTCAAGTGTTGTACATATATTTATCAGAATACTATTCCTAACACTGTGGTATTAATTCCATGCATGTTGTTGATGATGGCATTTTTTTAAAAAGACATTGTCTTTCTACTGTGTTTCAGCCTGAAATTAATGGTGAAGCCACTGCCAACGGATCTGCTTTGGCAGCAGATAAGAAGACGGATTGACAGCTCCGAATGTTTATGATGCATCTTACACAGTGTAAATATTCAATTAATATAATATAGAGAAACTATGAAATAACTTATGTCTTTTTTGAATGGAGTGGTTTTTATAACCCTCCAGCTTGTATGTATCTTGTTTTAAATATTTTCAGTTATATTAAAGTAACTGGTAATTGTTGATATATTTTCCTTGTTAATCATGAATTCATACATGCATTTTCTGTATTAAATATTCTGTCTCAATGAAATAGTTTTATAAGTCAAACTCACAGTTTAATGAATTAATAAAAGAAAACCATCAAATAAAAAAAGATGCCCATTTATTGTTGCTGTGCTTCCACTTCAGCTAGTTTGCTCATTTCATATTGTGAAGTCATTAAGGGTTCAATTTCAGTTGTTATATACATGTAAGGGCAGTATCATGCCTGTAAATTGGTTTGAGATTGTTATGTCATTATGACACATTAAGCAACATTTTAAGATAAAATTGGAATTAGATTGAAATGAATCGTTCAGACCAGGTGAACAAACACCACTTGGCTTTCTAACCAATAGAGCAAAAAAAGTGCATTATTTGAAGCCTAAGTAAACACTATATTAGAGTGGTAGCTACTTGTGCAAATAAAATAAAGCAGCAAATATTACAGCTACTGTAAATAGTAAGGATTCTCACATATTTTATATTTCTCTAACATTTATAGCATATGATTCTCATAAGTTTGTTATAAGTATTTCCTACTAGAATATATTTTACAATAGTCCAGATTTGTTTTTATTTCACAATTGGGAAAATTGATATATAATAATACATTGTCAGCAACATGAATTTTAACGTTCACATTAAAACACATCAATCGACCTATGTGTCTTAAGAATATATCAAGAATAAAGATTCCCAGCAGACCAAAAATGTATTTTAATGGTTGTGCTCCAACTCTTAGACCTTTCAAATCAAGGTGTAATTGTTTGTTTTTGCAATTTGCTTTTTATAAAATTAAATTTCAGACTTTTCATTCATAACTTGTACTGTGCTATAACTTTTATTCTCCTATTTTATTAAATTGCACTTATTGCCTTGATGCCTTTTTATATTCTGTGTAAAGTAATTTGAATTGCCTTATTGAAATACAATTGCCTTGCTTTTAAGGGGTTTTTAGAAGCTTCCCAAATTGTGTGTACTTGATTTTGACTTTTTTTTGTTAATGACTCAATTTTACAGTGACTAAGAAAAATGGCTGTTCTTTTTTGTGATTATCATGATATTGATACATATACAAACTACAAACTATTCACTCATAATAGAATAGTATTTTAAGTCAAGTTGGAGTTTAATCAGTGAATTAAAGTATATGTTGTTTAAAGAAAGATCATTGACTGCTCCCATACTGTCAAGTTCCTCCATCTCATCTAATTTGCTGAATTATTTAAAAGCGCATTGATGTTTATATTAAAATATTCAGACAGTATAAATGTGATAAAAGTGCCTGTGTAAAATAAGTACATCCTGTGGGAGTTACAACATGTTTTTAATTACTTCAAAGTACTTGTGGAAAACTAAAGTTCAGATCAGGCACTTGGGCTTTGTTAGCCCTATTTCTGTCTGCAACGTCACAGAAGCAATCAACAGATTATGCACAGGTGCATTTGACACAACCCCAACAGCAGCAAATTCCACTAGAGATAAGAAATATACAGAACTACTGGGTTAATTTATAGGGCCATAGTCAAGAGCATCCAACACAAAACATTGTAAAATTCTGTTGAGAAAAGGACATGAGGCTAAAGTTTTAGATGGACAGTTACATTGAAAGGCAACAAAACTTAATATCAAGGGTGATAAAGTAGGTATAAGGAAGCTAAACAACAAAGTTGTCAAAGAAAATGTTTGTCAAAGATATTTTGACTCGCTCTTTCAAATAAAAAAGTTCAAATTTCCAAAGAAACTTTTATTTTTGTGAAAATAGTTATTTTAGGTACATTTTTTATCTCGCTAAACCAGCAAGCAAAGATGGGCCACGTACACACATGCTGTCTCACACAGAAGTTACACAGAAGCTGAGGGTTCAAAACAGGTTCATAGGTCTATTAAGCCACTTTTATATCCATGCAAAACCTAAATATTCTTTTACTTTACACAGAAAACAGACACAAAGACTCCAATGTGCATAAACACACACTCACACAACACAATCAGTTCATTTTTAAACATATTTTCCAATGAAATATTTGTTCAACTTTTTATTGCATGAAATGTATTTACGGTGTTGTTACTGTGGCACCACAAAGACAATAATGTCAGTTTCCTGCTAAAATTGAAAGGATTTCAACTAAAATGAATGTGTTCTCTCTTTACATTTAACCTGAACAGCTGGCCCATTTTACCTGAGTTCAGCTAAAATGGGACAGAGGGAACCCGCTGACACTCCAACTCCAAAACAATTATATTTTTAAAAACATTTTTTAACAGATAAATGTTTAAGAGACCCATGCCAATTTATAAAAATATTATTATATCTCGTGGAGAGGCGGTCTTATAAGTCATTTACCAAAAAGTGGTCCATTTTAGCTGACTTCACCTACACTTTGATCTAATAGATATTCTGTTTTTGTTATTTAATCTTATTTATCTTATTTACTTACTTATGATTAACAGGGTATGAGTGGGGTTCTGTTGTTGTTGTTCTTTTGAATAATTTAAGTAGGCCTCGTGCAGTCTGATCCACATTCCATACCAGTTGGTGGCGGTAATGCACCAATGTATTATTTGCCAAACGCCAACAAAATCAAAACAAGAAGAAGAAGACGTAGTGACGCCCGCATGTCGTCACTACGCAAGGGGTAGCGACGTGGAAAACATGGAGGAAAGCACTATGTAGAGTAAACTTGTCTCAAAATCCACACAATTTCAAGTATTTGACTTGATAAGTTTCACATGATATACAAATTGGATTAAACGGTGGGTTTTTGTAATTAAAAAACAGAACACGTAGCCCCTCAGCTGTCCTGGGTGCCGAGAGAGCCGCGGAAACTGCCAGAATCATTTATGACAGGTAAGCCGAGCGGTCAGCTGATGGCAAACAAGCATTGCACGTTAGCTGCTTTTTGTAGACGGAGTTATTTACGAGGACACTGTCATGAATCACAAATTTACTTAGCTTTGATTTCATGCTAATTTGAGAATGTCTGTATACCGTGTTTGACAGTCGAAATTGCCCAGGCACTGAGTATTCTTGCTAGCTAACGTCATTCAAGTTGGTTAACTGAAGCAGCAGATTGAAGTGCAGCATTATTTTCAACAGATACAGCGAAAGACTTATTGCACTGAATCAGGATAAAACATTTTGGTCTGGCAAGGTCATGGTAGTCTTGTCACCAGTAAACTTAAGCGCATAAGAAAATTGTCTGTATTGGTGACATGTAGTATCCCCCCCTTAGCTCAGGTTTGTGCCTTTCTTTACATTATACATGAGAGGCACACACTTCCCTGTGGTTTAACTGGTGCCTCCGGTGTGCTGCAGCTCACTCGGGCAAATGTTGGCTCGCTGGCTACACCTGTGTGTCAAAGGTGTGTCCTTTTTGAGAAGACAAAACACACGTCCTGGTTCCTTGTGTGTCATCCTGTGGTGAACTTGGCCTCTCTCATTGTTTTGTGTTGACACTGGTGAGGACAGATCTGTTTTGCTTACATAAATTGTTCAAGTCAAGAATTTGATTTTGAAGTACATGGATAGGGAGATCAGGGATCCATACTTTTATTTCCCATGGCAGCATGCCTTTTTGTATTGCTTAGGGTTAGTTTACCAAGGAGTACTCAAACTACAAGTGGCGTTTACTCTGAATTGTTATTATGTTTACAAGTGATACGTAATAAAATGAATCTTACTGCTGTGCCAGTTACATGTCCTACTGGCCTTTATACATTCTATGGATGTTTGTAGTGGTTTGGTGAACTAAGGTCACTGTATTTCTGTCAAAAAGCAGGTTCTCCAGTAAGGTAGTGTATGTGGTTATTGTGACTACATGTTTTCACTGAGCTGTCTTTTCTGGAAAAACAACAATTGGCAGATGTTCTGTGTGTTGTGTTAATAATTAATCTTTGTGATAGCGCCAAAGATAAAAGCTTTTCCTCTGCCCCAGGATTTGGCATATGACTGGTGAAAAAGCAGTGAAGAGTGGTGAGTCTGGCTGAGTGGAGTCAGCAGAGATGGGTGCCAACACTAGCCAAGTCAGTGACCTGTCCGATAACCCCAGCCTCAAGGCCCTGGTGGGCAAGGAGTCCATATCGGAGAATGACCCCTTCTGGAACCAGCTCATCTCCTTCACCTTTATCAGTCCCACCAGCAGGTACTCAAACACACACATAGAAAGGTTCTGTTAGACATGTGTCTGACAGCAAACAACAACAACAAACTATGAGGGACACCTCTAACAACATCTCGAAAATACCTCCATTTTTTACAAATTTCCTCAAGCATCTACTCAAGAGTTATAGTATGCTATATCAGCAGATGTTTGGCACACAACCCATCCAATGAGAAAGTCCTTCAAGATTAACTATAGACAGGATGTTTGCAGAGCTTATCTCAGTACTGATCCAGCAGGGTTGCCTATTACTAGATCGACTAGTCAACATTTAGTGCTTTGTAAAACATGTTGAGAAGTAAAGACACTACATTTTGTGTTGCAGCTGGACTGGGACTCATGTTACATATTCCCCTAGGAAGGGCATTTCATTCATCAATCTATGTAATGTTATTAACATGAAAATTAGCTATTTAGCTAACTGTGGTATATTTACATCGAAGTCTATCTATGGTGCTGATTAATGTGCATTGTCCCTGGTAGGTAAATAAATAAATAAATAGAGCTCATGCAGTTATACACTAATCCTGCTCATTAATGGGGTATGCTTTCCTTTCATAATAAAAATTGAGGCCATCTTACTCATCTTACAGATTTATTTGAACACAAACACAATACATAAAGTAAGCATATATGCACTGAGGGCAAAACAAAAATTATATTAGGCTATTAGAGTGGTTTAAGTCAGGACTGCAACCAATGATTATTTTCAAGATCAAATAAACTGCCAATTATTTTCTTGATTGCATTTTTGTTTTAAAAAATATATATCTAATTCAACAATTAAACAATTATCTAAATATTTGCCAATTTAATTGTTTTCAGCCAATTAATCGATTTTATTTACTACTAATTGTTTCAGCTGTAGTTTAAGGAACAAGTGGGGACTGACGAATGATCATCTTAACCAGCTCTTAAAGAAAGAGACATGATGATGATCATGAAAGCCTCTGATCTAATGAACCACTAAACATATTGGTTGTAACAATCTTACAAGACGTTGTGCTTTACATTCTAACATGTCAATGTACGTCCTATTCAGACTTTGTATTTATATAGCTTGTTTTTTCTATTGTGTGTCATGTCATTAGTGTTTGATTATACTGCAGTTTTCTAGTATGACAACCAGGGCTTGACATTAACTTTTTTGCTCACTTGCCAATGTGGCTAGTGGTTTTCCAAAGTTGCTAGCCACACAGCCAAATTTAGTTGTTGAGAAGCTACCTTGGTTGATATGGCATGCTAAAATTTGCTAATATTATCACTAGCTCTGATAAGGTTGTGTGTAAAGCTCTTTTTGAAAACATGTTGCCCATTAAGATAAAGACAGTAAAAGAGTAGCTTCTTATTTTATAGAAATAATAAAAGTGCTGCATGGGTGTTACAGATTAATTGAAAATATAAAAGCTAAACTAATTTTTTTTTTCAACAGAAATACTTTAAATCCTTATTTATTTATAACAGCACTAGGCTAAATACTGTAATACAAATGATCTGCATTAGAAACGAGAAAAGAATTAAATTAGAATTAATTATTTTGGTCTATTTTTGGATTGTTTGTTTTGCATCTGCATTTCCTCAGAGGTCTGACTAGATTTATGCTTATCATCATGAAGCTCTGGTAGCTCTGAGTTACTGGAGATACGTCCACCTGAAACGAGTATACAGGTCTTTATTTTCCAGATTATTCCTATACAAACGCATCTCCTGCTTTCCTACATGGCATGATTACTTTTATTAAATTAGCATTTAGCGGCACTTTCCTCTTGCTTTTTGTCTTTCTGCTGTGCATTTTTTCTCTGCGCTGGTTGAACAATTACATTCACGCACTGACTTAACCCTGTGTTGATGTGTGTGCATGCAGTCGCGTGTGATGACAGAGATCATATAAGGTTAAAAGCAAGCGGGAGGCCAACGGTCTAAAGGTCTGTGGGACTGTGGCTGCCTTGTGACAAATTCAACTTTATATTCTTATTTGACAAAATCTGGATGTTATATTTGGCGAGCGCACCCTTGCACAGCGACACTGAAAGTGGGACACGCATATTGTGTGGATTCTCATGTTATTAAATAAGCTTGCTTTGTCATCGCTTCCACTGGTTAAGTTCTTAATTAATGGCAGGCCAAAACAGTCCTTAGACCATCACGGCCAGTCCGCTTGTTTAATCTCCATAACGACATCTTGTTTACAGTGTTGTTGGTCAGTAGCGTGCAACACAATAGGCTTCACTATTAGACCAGTGAGTAATAGTCACAATTTGCAGTTCGTTTAAACTCTGGTTGGAGAGTGGTAATGTCAAGCCCTGACGACAACAGAAAGCAGATGATGCAAGCAATCACGTCCTCTGATGCATTTTCTCTTGCATATATTTTAAGTATCTTCTCCTTATTTTATTTTAACTCTCTTCTTCCCTGGTTTTCCTTTAAAACAGTGGGGACTCTAAGTTACTGGAAGAGGCTGTCATCCCTCTGGCCAAGGTCCTCAGTAAGTTGTCTATGATATAAATGTGCTTTGTGTGTGTTGTTCTAGTCAGGACCTTGGTTATGATGAATATCAACTTCTACAGAGTTACATATAATTAAAAAAATTTTCTTGTTGTTTGCATGCCAAATTGTCAAATTAGCAACTTTCTGTAGCTTATATAATGCTGCTGATATGTTCTCTCCTGACTCTCTCTCTCTGTCTCTCTCTCAAGTTGAAAACAATCCCAGAACGGGGAATTTTGGCGCTCTTGTGAGAATTTTCCTGGGAAGAACCAAAGAGTTGAAAATCTCTACAGAATGCCAAGAGTGAGTACAATGAACTGTGTCAGTAATGATAGACCCTTTGCATGTCAGTGTTCGCTGTGCGGGAGTGCAGGCCAGTTGTTGTTTGATCACAGGCAGTCAGGGAATCTTTATTTTTTTACAGGGCGAAACGCTGAAGTGCTTGTAGTTTCCCATGAGAAAACTGCTGAGGTATAACTATCAACACATGTGGCATTATTCTAGACTCCATTTTCCACAGAGTCACCAAATGCCTCGGGTGGGAACTCCTCATTCTCTGTTAAACATCATTAGAGGTTGGAGATATCGCTTCCCATCCACATTCTATATTTCAGGGTCTGACATAATGGGCATGTGCAAATTGTCAATTTGTGGGAATGATTAGACACCCCCGTGTTGGCGTTTAGCGGTTGTGAAACACTGTGGCTTGCGCTGGAAGGTTCCAATCATTTTTTGTTTTCCTCTTCACTTGTTTGTCCCATGTTTGTCTCTGTCATGTAGTCACTTGTGTAATATCATTATAAGCTATGGTGGAGGCAACGTTAGTCATTAACGGTTTTCTTTGTTGTCAAAGTGAAGGTTGTATTGCAGTTATGAGAAAACTGTTTTTCTTTTTTATTTCCATCATGTTGGAGTTAGGCAAGTTTATTTGTACAGTGCCTTTCTATAACAAGGGAATTCAAATCGCTTTAAGCAAGACATTAAGACAGGCATTCAGCAAAGATATAAAAAGAAACACAAGGCAACATAAAATAACAATATGAAAGAGGAAGACTCTTTATTTTAGAAGCACCAGGGGGATGTTACATATTACTGAAGAACATGCACTTTCAGCCAAGCTTTCCTTGTTAAATTTCGGACATAAACCAATGGCACATGGCCAGCCCCTTCACAGCAATTATTTTTGTCACGGTTCTACATTTGCCCTTGAACATGGTGTCCTTTTTTTTCTCTCTCTCTCTTCCGCAGTCAGCTGTTTATCTGGCAGGCCCACAATGCACTGTTCATGATCCGCTGCCTGCTCAAGGTGTTCATCAGGGAGATGAGTGAAGAGGAGCTGCACCTACAGTTCTCCTACCAGGAGAGGGCACCAGGCTCCTGTGGAGGTGAGCGTACCCTCGTCATTGTCTGAGAAAGTTTATGAAAAACATCCAAGGAAGTGTTTGGCTCACAGTAGACTCATTATTATCCTTTGCCTCGAGGGACAAATGTGTAACACTTGTTCATACCTAAAGAGAGATAAGGAATTGACTTTTTAAGTCTGAATTTGTATCCATTGACAGCAGATCTGTTTTGGTCTCAAACAACAGCCCTGTCTAAGCCTAGGTCCCTAAATAAATATTGCAAATGGCTGCCCTCTTGATGACCATGCTGAAAGGAAATACTCTTTTGGTGCTCAGATAAAATGCCATCAAAAGAAAAGCAAAAAAACCCCCAAAACTTCAGCTTGTCCTTTTTAATTTTATCATTCTGCCATGGCTGTTGCTTATTCCTGTAGCCTGTATTCATACACACACTAGATATTTTCACAAAGACTGAAACACACTCACTCACTTGCAGATCTTGGGTTCACTCTGATGTGTTGGGTGATTGTTGTAAAAATATATTTGCCGAGAAAATGACACAAATTACAGCTTGTTGAAAGTGGTGAAGAGAAGATAATCCAGGGTATCTACAAATCTTATGTACTCTTAAAAAGGCCATGAGTATAGTTACCTCCAATAAAAAAGGCCTTAAGGTATTAAAAACTCTCAAATTTAATCCACAATAATCTTAAATATTTCCCTTGCCTGCTGTAGGGAGTGTTGTTAGTTATGAAATGTTTTTGTATCTCCTTGCTGGCTGTCAGGATTGTGTTTGCACCATCAGACCTGTAGCAGTGCCTGTCACTACTGCTAGCTACAGTAGGAAGCTGAGTGTCATATAATGGGCAAGAGTGGATTTTAACACTTAAATTAACTTAAAAGACCGAATATATTTTACGTGGGTCCATCCATTCATTTTCCAGGTTGTGTTAATTTAAAGAATTATATAAATGATACGATCATATATATATCAAGTACCGAAAAAATGTGATATAGTAATCCATAGGTCTAGGCCACATTATTCCTTCTCTTTTTCCATCATACTTTAATACTTTGGCCAGTATGATTGTGTAACTGGTCTTAAATTACATTCTATATGTTCTTCTATCTTTAAAAGGTCTTACAATGGGTTAGAACCCTGCAGAAACCCTGTACCCCAACTAGCCAATTCCTCTGTACGGTGAGCCTGAAAAGGGGAAGATGGGAAGGATAGAGAAAGGGAATGGTACTATGGGAGGAAAGACTCCCTCTGAGACTGATGCACTGAGTATGATCAACAGTGAGCTGCCTGTCACATATGTCTCATGTAATAACTCCCCTGAACCCTTTGTGTAGAAACAGGCAGCCAGGACCTCCTTGAGGAGCTGTTGTCCAACCTCGTTCACCTGATCGTCGACGTGCCCCTCCTGTAAGTATCTGCCTTGTTTGTGTATATGTGCGTATGGATGGGAAAGGTCAGATATGAAAGACTTACTCTGATGCACTGTAAAGTGACAGGTTGTTCACACTGCCCTCACTTTCCCCACACAGCGATTTCTTAATATCACAGTGCTAATAGTTCAAGATTACTTGTTTGACATTATACCATCAGCATAATATTAAACATGCATTTTTGATTTTTGTGCAGTTTCTCAGCCCGGCCCATCTTTTGGTTTCTTGTTTTTATTCATGTTTGTTGGTTGTTAATGTGTCTTAAGATGTTAGTCATCGAGCAGTTAATGAAAAGCAGTTTGTGAAAAGTTATGTGTAACTCTGTCTTTGCGTGCTCCGCTTGCTCATTCGCTCCTTGATTCACTAACCAAGAGAGCCTGAAATCCATTATGGGAACAAGGTTAGGCTCAGATGTGTCCATGTTTCACAGGAAGGGAGAGGACTGTGAGAAATGAAGAAAGAGAGAAAATGTTGTTGTTTCGGAAGAAGAGAAAAGGCTTGAAATTAAAGTTGGATTCGGAGCAGTGCCAATGAGTGGGAGAGGAGGGAACATAATGATTGAAAAATGGTTTCAGCCTTTGCTCGCGGTGGGCGGTGTGCACACTAACACACTCTGCTTTAATGAGTGAATATTTTGGTGTATTTATTTACTTATTAATGGTAGAATTATCTTCTGCCTGCTGCTCGGTCTGTCGCAGAGAGACGAAGATACAGTATCTCCTCAAAATCTCCTCTGCAGTGTCAAAAGAAGTTCACCGAAACATGACTGAAATTGTTATTTCCTTGACGTATCATCTTCCACTTTTCCTCTCTTTTCCCTTGTGTGTATTGTGTCATTCTTGACGTCCTCCTCCCCCTCGCTGCGGATCTACTTTCTCTTTCTCCCTCATTCTTCCTCTTCATCTCTCCTTCTCTTCTGTTGTCTCCGGACATCAAACCCTGGCTGTTGTGTAAATGCATTCAGCATTCCAACATTATTCATTGTTCCAAGCTCCAAGACTCTACCTGTTTTTCTTCCCTCCAACACTCGGCTCATTTCCTCTGTACGTGCTTCTCGTTTGGAGGAAAATATTACCATTTTTTTTCAAAAAATGTTTATAGCTCCCCCCAATTCCTAACAACCTTCTGTGCTGCAATTGTAACCTTTGGAGAAACTTTATGTGAAGAAAGATGTCAGTATGATGTTTATTATGTTAGTTCCTTATTGTTTTTCAACACAAACTGTCCCATACTATTTTTGATTTAAGTCTTTTCTGAGGTGTGAATGTCTTATTTTTTATAGCAAAACCTATGCAAAATATTTAGTAACCTAAGAATAACTGGTTAAGATAAAGTAGTTAGGATACATCTGTAGGCAACCTTGTCAGTGTGGCTACTGTAGAACAATGTTAGCGCTCCCCCTTGTGAGTTTTGGGAAGGTGGTGAAGTAAATTTCCTCAGTCACAATTGTCTTTTCTAAATGTTAACACATTTCTCCCATCCTAAATGACAGCTAATCTAATCCAAAACTATTAGCATTAAATATATATTATTGTATTTAGAGAATAATGCAGTTGAGTGGCGTCCGTCACATCTGAAAAACTGAACCGCTCTCCCTTAAAGGTTCAGTGTTTAAGTTTTAATGGCATCTAGTGGTGAGAGTTGCAAATTGCCACCAATGGCTCACTGTGCATTCACGTGCTCCTCAGATAGTCCTGTTTCGCGAGTTGTGAAGTTGTTCTTCCAACTTTGGTGTGTCCATGTGCTCTTAAGTCAGAATGTGGAATCAATATGGACGCTACTACAAAGAAGTGTTGGATTAGCATTAGTTCACTCTACATGGACAGCAAAGTAACAATTATAACCATATTACTCATTACATGTTAGCAAAATATGTAAATGCATTCCGTGATTTTCCATGAATGAAAAGTTTCTTACCATCAACTATGTTGTCTGCCTTGTTCAACAACTCGGAAACTCCTGTACCAAAGGTTTCTTCATCTTAACTTCAGATTCTTCATTAGGCATTTATAGACCAAAGATTTATATAACCATTAAGAAGACTTTGCAGTGATGTGAAGAACGTGGTATTTTGCTTTTATAGAAGTCAGAGTAAAGACAATACTTTATAATAAATGTATTAATTCTAATGGTAAAATTCCACATTCATAAATGTATCAGGTTATACATTATATCAATTTAATTTCTAAATCAATTTAATCCAACAACAATAAGGCTGTGAAAGCTGTCAATATATGGTCCCCTTTTAATATTTTTATTACGGATGAAACCGTATGAATATTTCATATCAGGATTATAGTGAACAAAATCATCACGGTTATCAGTATTTTCATGGTATTGTAAAAATGTGCTGAAAAAGATTCAAATGTACTTATCCACACACTGAAACCAATTCAACAAGTTTTAGATTGAAAACTACAAATAAAATTAACATTGAAACAACATCCAATGCCTCTTGTAAACATATGAAAACCATCTAAGTGTGCGTCATCAAGATTTTATATTATATAGGTAAGACAATGACCCCATGCGCAATTACATGAAAGTCTTTAGAAGACAGTGATATCAACTGCAATGAGCCCCACAACTTACGTAAATACAGAGGAGTAGTGTTTTCTCCTGTTCTGACACTTTTACAAATAATTTGATAGCTGCTGGATTTAAAATGAACAAGATATGCAGGCCGGCTGACTGAAATGCGTAACTGTGGAGTGGACAAACAGAGTCTGTCGACACACAGCAGCAGAAGAACATGTAGCCTCTTTACAAGAGAAGCTCAAACTGAGAGCTTCAGCTTATAAGCTGTTAGCAAGTTATAAAGACAAACCAAAGCTAAAAGTTAACTTGCCCTGTGTTCACTATAAGGTAATTTTCTTCAATCAAGTTTCCCTCAACGCTTTCATAAAAACTGAAATATGATCAGACTTCAGAGTGACTGAAAAATCTCTGCAGTGCTGTCTTCCGCCGTGTTGTTATTGACCCAAACAAAACCACTTTGCAAACTGCTCATGTGCGCCTGCTTCTGGGCTGTTGCTAACTTTGGTTGATGTTGGACAGTATTTGCCATGAGTATATAATAGCGCGGTAACCAAACCCGGTTATCATGGTAGTTAAAATGTGTACGGTAATAATAACCGTCGGAATTTTACCACGGTTTATCGTTAAACCGGTAATCGTTTTAGATCTAATTTTTATATAATATAGACTACTCCTGGCAAGGTTTTTCTTGTTTGTGTCTTCTTATATATTTGTATACTTTTCTGAATACTTCTTTATGTCCCATGTACACTTTATTCCTGTTTTTGTAATAAAGATTTAAGCAGGGAAAGAAATTCCGATTATTCTCACACCACATGAATGCAGTCACCGCTCAACCCTCCCTTTGCGAGTGAAGAGGAGAAGCTACGGTGGCTCTTCGGCTCTTGTGCTAAATAATACGTGTGGTCCTCCATTTGTTCAAATTTCACTTCTCTTCTTACTTCTAATAAGCCAGATGACGACTACTACTACTACTACTTCCTCTTCTTCTTCGAACGTATTCAGTGTAGTGACGAAACGCGTTCTGTAGAAACATGGCAGCACAATATGACGACTTCCATGAAAGGGGACCTGCAGTATATGTAGATATAAATGGCTCATTCCAAGGTAATAAAAACTTAACAGTTCATTATGTAAGGTCTTTATACACCACTGAAAGCACAGTTATGGATATTAAATTGCATTTCTGTCAATAGATCTTCCTAAATATACACACTGGACCTTTAAACACCTCTGAAATCTACAGCTTAACCCAATGTATTTTTCTATTTCTTTCATTATTAAAAAAATCCATCTACGCTATTGGCTAAGATAATTATGTACATCAGATTGTACTCTTTTTTTTGTTGTTGTTTTGATATTGCTAATATATATATCAGCCATCATCTGCCCTATTCTCTGAACTTCGGCATCGGGCATTGAAAAACCCGGTCGATCACTATTTTTCACCATTTTAGGACATTTTATTGACCAAGTGATTAATTAGTGAAATGGGAAAATATTCCAAAATGCAACAATGTCCTATAAAGGTGATATTCTTTTTAAAGGTTTGCTTAGAGAGCAGGCGTTTTTATCATCTAGAATCAACCTATATTGTGTTGTTGTACATACATTTATACCTGTGATGTTATAGTACAAGAATGATGATGAAAGTGTGAAACATGCCTCATGGTGTGTATCTGTATTTGTAATGTATTTTTTTAATGTTTTCTGTATGCTGGGGTTATGCGCCTGTCTATGCTGGTGAGTCTAGGTTTGTAGAGCCCAAGTCACATTATCCTATGGTGACAAGTATCTATCTGTCTATCTAAGAAGCTGCTGTACTGTACTATATATATTAACTCCACATGGATCTGTCTTTGCCTGTAGTGACATCACCTATAGCATCCTGTTTGAAGCAGTGACCACGCTGCTGGTATTCTTCTCCTATCAGCTCTTCCACAAAGAGATCCTCCGAGATGGATTAATCTACCAGCACATCATGAAGGGACGATGGTGAGAAAACACACACTCAGTTTGTACTGTACTGAAGGCCGCCATTAACTTAATGCCGCAAACAGAACTATTAAATGTATTAGCTAAATGTATCTCTAACTTTAATCCCAAATCAAGCCTGCATAAAAAGTAACTGCTGTATGAGTTACTCCCACTTGCCTCTGTAACTGGGACATCCACAATCTGTTGACGACTTTTTGCAACGCAGGCCCAGATGATTTTGGATCTTCTCCTACCAAATGTGAGAGTGTCTGATTCAGCCTACTGTTCCTCCATCCATACTCTGATAAAGTTAACCTCTCTCTGTGTTTCCAGTCAATCTCATTCAAACAGTGTCTTCAATTGATACTAAAAGGAGAACTAAAAGGAAACAAAATCTAGTAAACCAAGACCTTTGTATCCCCTGCAACCTTGTAGTCTGATATGCCGAAGGAAAGTGAATCAGCGAGTCTGATGATAAAATGAAAATGATAATAACCATAAACTACAAAATGCGAAAATAAACATTTGGTGATAAAATGACTTACTAAATGATAGTAAAAGCTAAAATAAAAATAATAGCTAACCTTCTGATGTTGACCTGTACTTGTACTTCATTGTTATCTTGAATAAGAGTTAATGCAGGTAAATTAATTTTGAAGTGTAGTAGTAGTGCAGTTTAGATGGGTGGACAGAGGATGGAAGCAATTTTCTTTTAAGGTTCTCACAGCATAAGGGCCAAAGGAGAGCACTCTGGATTTATTGCTGAGGCTTCCAAATAGCTGGTGTGAGTCTGTTGAGAAAACAAGGCTGCGTGGAAGTAGAAAAGCAGCGATATTGTGCACAACCAATTACATATATGTCACTCACTGGGAGAGCTGATGTGATGATGTGGAAAGAGCAGTCTTAAATTGATACGTGATACAGAGTCCTGTGAACTGAGAATAGCATCTCAGTCTCTTTGGCTGCACACACACACCTGCATGTACATGTAAGAACAGGTCCTGCTTTGCCATTTTAATTTCCACCATGTCAGGACTGTCAACACTCAGCATTAAAAAGCATTAGTGGCAGATAATGAGGCAGAGTAAGCAAATTAAGTGAACATTTTTTTCATCTAAGCTTGATAAAGGGAATAATTCAGATAATATTCTTACTATTTTGAGCCGGAATTACTTATCAATTAATGAATCTGCAACTTTTGAAAGAAAAAAGTAAAAATTCTCTGATTCGAGCTTCTTTAAATGTGAATGTTTTCTGGTTTTCAGCTCTACATTAGTTGTATGTAGTCAGATAGAAGTGATGAACATCTTTTAAACATTCAAATAAGAGGAAGACCAGATTACCTATATTTCAGTGTTGTATAGACATTCACATAATCCCTTAAATGTTGAAGGCCTTACATAAACCTTTGCCAACAAAAGCATGTCCCAAGGAACCCAGTGATTAATGTCCTGTAGCCCATAATTGCAGTTCACTAAATCTATAGGTGGCAAACTGGATGCTTATCAGTTTGTACACATGCATTTAGATAAAGCTGCAATGACAGCTAGGACTCTCTTCTTAAATTTTACATGTGTTTAACACCTCTTGTTGGCAAAGATGATTCAACTGGAGGTAATTCTTATAGTAAGATCTGTTCATGTATGAGCACTGAATGATATATGCAAGCAATGAATGACCGTAGTGTTGTTGTTTTTTTGTTCGCTAAATGTTGTGTTTTGTAATCTGTGTGAAACCCTATGCCTTGAAATCAAAATGTCCTTTGTTTCAAGTGCACTAAGCATACAGTAAATACATATACTTTAATTTTCTTTCATAATGGTCCACTGACGTTGGTTTCCTGCTGTTTTTTCAAACCTCTTTTCCTCTCTTTGCATTTGTCTCTCTTTTCCCCAGTTTGTCTTTAACTAGTCGACTGGTGAAGACCCTGCTCTATAACTTCATCAGGCAGGAGAAGTGTCCACCTCCAGCAACCCACATCTTTGAGCCGAAAGACGAGGGAGGCCTGCTTTACGGCCTGGCATCTGGGGTGGCAAGTACGAGTACACACATCCACACACATAAAACAAAAGCAAAATCCGTTTTTTTGTTCTTAATTTTGATCTTTATTTGTATTGGTTCTGATAACATTTTACTCACACTACAACTGCTCAGGTCTTCCCTAGATTTATTTGTAGTTGAATTTTTTGATGAGTATTATAAATGGTTCCCTAAACTTTGTATTAAAGTTTGTGAGGCTACGTTGTGTGTTTTTATTGTATTGGATGACTGTAATTGGCATTTTCCAAGCTATATGGCATACATCAGTGGTGCCACACTTTCTGGATTATGATCTCCCTAAAATGAGTAATCGTTGTAGTCACAGTTTATGGGCTTGACTAGTGAGCAGTTTGTAGTGTAGTTAAGATTGTTGTAGTGTGGCTGCAAGCTCTTTTAAAGTAAAAAAAAATGAAACTTTAGGGGCGTGAAATTATTTATTATTTCACAAGAAAATTTTTAAAAAGTTAAAGTTAGAAAATATCAACCTTATATTGTGTAATAAATCTAAATGAATATAAAATATATGCTTTTCTTTCTTGTCCTTTTAATCATCCTGTGACCCTTTAGATTGATTTAAGACCCATTTAAGGGGTTTGTGATCCGTATTTTGGGAATCACTGGCTTTGATAATGGTAAAACTCTGGATCTTCTCAATATTTTACCTCCCTTGTTCTGAATGATGATCAAATTACAAAAATAAGAGCCACACAGTAAAAAAAAATAGAGTGGAGATTTTCATTCCTTGGAACTAACAAATATGATTAACCCGAGAAATGAAGGTGCAAGTCATGCTGACAGCCATGGCTTGGTGTGCATAAAAATGATGAGTCAAAAATGAACAGAGTATTAGACTGTGCTCTAAGTGTGTGTGTGTGTGTGCGTGTGTGTGTGTGTGTGTGTCAAACAGGGCACACACAGGGCTGGGTTTCCCCTGCAGATAAATGCTCTTTGTCGGTTGTTGGTGGCAGATTCCTATCAGTGAGCCATCAGCATTCATCCCAGCCTGTCTGTCTATGGCCAGTGATCGGCCCGATGAGTTATGGTGCCCTGTCCTGTTCTGTAATCCCCTAGAGCCTGTCTGTCTGCAGCCGCCTCCCTTATACACACACGCACAGATCAACAAAGACACAAGCTCTCTTATACTCAGAGCTCAGAAACAACACTTGTTTTCTTTCTCTGTCTCTCTGTCTTGTATGCGCACAGCCATGGGGATTGACAGAGTATACAAACAAGTATGTTTAATTTGAATGTTGAAAGTGGGTGTATGCATGGGTGTTGTTCAATAGTAAGTTTCAGTTGAATTTCTTTAACGTTGCAACATGAGCAAATACTGATTGGAGAACTCTGCCAATTTTACACATGAAGGTCAATTTATCTTAACGCCTGTGAAAACAGTTGTATAATGTGCTCTGTGGCTCTGGAGGAGCTTTGTCAAGTCTGAGAAAATAACCCTTGTCATATCATCAGGGTTATCTTGGCTGAAAGCCTGGCATGAAAAAAAACTATGTTACAAACTGGGCATGTACCAGGCAGTGAAGGTCTAACAAAAACATGCTATCGGTTACATTATGGGAAATGTAGGATCCAATTCATTATTTCCTATGATCTTTGTAAGGTCTCATAACTACACCAAATGTTAGGAATAATTGTTGTTTATGTTATGTGTTTCTTAAAAGAAAAG
>JAPMOB010244519.1:0-12407 GCA_029875015.1 Lepomis gibbosus | reverse complement strand
TCAATTTGTAACCCCAGGTTAGTGCTGACGGCAATCATTCATCAAAAATGTGTCTACAAAACAAGAAAAGAGTAAGTGGACAGTCAGGAACACCCACAATGAGCTGTTAGATGAAGAGCGGCAGGCAACAGGTTGCACACCTCCAACTCATCAGCGTGGTAGCCAACTCTTTTTAGTGTCTGCTGCTGGAAATCTACTCTTTCAGTAGATTGTAGGTTGTCTGCAGCATGAAATCTCACAGGTGTTTATTATGGCATGGAGGAAAAATTACTATGAACAGATACCTCAGTTGCTGTTCTGTTGTCTTTCTCCTGAAAGTGCTTTAACTTACCTATGCGAATATAATGCAACCTTATGGACATCTAAAAACATGATGGCCTTGCAAGAATAGATACTCAACATCAAAAACAGAGCATGGCTTGTTCAATAACACATTTCAGTGTTGTGTTTGTGTTGTGCCTGAATCATTATTCAGTCTCACGCAGATGCAGAGCAGCTTGAAACAAAGCGTGTAATATGTTCTACCTACTGTATATCAGTAGGAAACCCACCCAGGACATTTACCCTTGGAGCTTTAGCTGATGAAGCTTACTGCTCATGTTGTTATCAGTGAAGTCCTTTAACTGAATGGGATTGGCTGTAAACAGTAAAGGGAGATATAACATGAGTCGTTTTGTCCACTTTTATGGATGTGACTGGATGTTATTGGTCAGCTGTTAGCTTAACAGTTTAGCATCAGTGAGCCAGTGATACAGAGCATCAATGAGGCAGCTGACAACAAGATGCCCTGCACCTGTAAAATGCTGCTGTTGACTCAAACTGTATTTGAACTCTGGCTTTTTTATTTGTGCTGGGGATGAAGGGCATCTGTTCAAACCTAAACCTCGCAGCTGCTGTCGTTCCTGACACTCTTCTCTCTAAACATAATAAAAAGCGCTATAGGAAACTACCATTAAATAGAAGGTTGCGATTCAGCTGATGTGTTTTTTTTTAATGCAAAGATCTGGTCAGTTGTAAACATTGAATCAGAGCCTCAACTAAACCCAGTACGTATAAAACAAGGACGCTCTCAGCCAATTCTCTTATCATCCTCAGTCTACACAGAGGCGGGCATGTTGTGTTCATACTGTACACACATTCAGTTTTATAATTCACATATAATGGGTTGTTTGAGACCATGGAATGTGTTGTTGACCTTTTCCGCCTCCCGTCACTTAACTCAGCCCAAAGAACGGACACAGCACAAAGAGGCATGTGTGCATACACATACAGTAAAACACACTCCTACGTGTTACCACTGGCAATACATGTGCATAGTTACATGGACAGTAAAGCTATCACACACACATCGAGTATATTTCTTTTCTTTTTTCTTGTCTGTAGTTGTCATTGTCTTTCCTCCTCCTTCTATCACTGCTACTCTATTTTGATCTCTCATTCTCACCTGCATCCCAACTTCCTTTTCTGCCAGCTTCTCTGCTTTCTCTTTCCTAGTCTGTTTTAAGGTTTGGTTCATTAATGGACCAGTCTCAGAGCTGAAATGCGGAAAAAAGCCTGATGTTTCGCCTTCAAGCAAAAGTAACCCAAATAAACTGTATTGCAATGACCAGGTAGTGACTTCCTGTCTGAACTGTGAACTTTTGCATGCAAGTTGGCACCCATGGATTCTAAAGAATATGTAGCCACGCAGCTGTTCTTTAGCTGGACATTTGATCCAGTATTTTACCAATAATAATGACATTTTAAGGCTGGAATGTAGCTATGACAGTCACATGGCAGTATTAATGAGGTATCAAGTATCTGGATCTCAGTTCTAGCATGCAGCCGACAGCTGGAATCAAGTAACTGATACATATTTTCAGAATTTACCGTGCAGTGCTATGTTTTCTCTCACTTTTCTCCAAGCCCTCTCCTTTTTTGTCCTCGCTCTGTACAGTAAAGGTGTTGAATTGTGGAGCTCCGGGTGCCCACAGACGGCAACAATAAATATATCTTCCATTTAACTTATCTAATCTAACTGAGCTAATTAGCTATTGGCAGCTACTATTAGCAGTAGTTAGCGTTTACTGTAGCAACAAAAAAAGCCATCTGCCCATCAAGAAACTAACTAACTTTCCTTCACAACCATAATAACTGAGCCACCTCCAAATGAGCAGTATTTTTGCGTAACCATTCGCTTGCTGGATTTGAATTGTCTACATGGACAAACGATGCAGCACGTCATCCAGTGTTACTGTTTGTAATTTTATCTCAGTGATGTCAGCAACTATAGCTGTGCAGTAAAAGTTGTTTTTCTCTTGTATGAGCTTTTCATGTTATGTTTGTGCTTGACATTGATGTAGAGCGACTTCCCAGTACTTCCTTCTGAAATAATTAAGTACCAGAGTTGTACTTTGAGCAAATCTTGTTTTACACTCCTGTCCAATGTGGAAAATCTGTGTTCTAAACAGCCCAGTTTCATGAGGTGCTTTGCATCTGATTAAAAAAACTTCACAGCTCCACAGCTGTGAGCATGACTTTCTGTAGTTTAGCTTAGCTAACTGAGTAGAGGTTGGCAGGTCTTTGGGACAACCTATTTGCACAACTTAGTAATCAACATTGACTTTACACTGATGCATTTTATTTAATCAGGTATTCTTGTTAAGATTGAGGTCTCTCTTTCAAGAGAGAGACAGACAACTGGCTTACAAAAGCCCAGACAAGCACAGTCGACAAAGAATTAATAAAAACAATTCGAGTCATAAAAAAAGCATCAAGTAATAAAGCTTTGAAATCTCCAAGGGGAATGAACGGCTCTAGCTTAAGGGCAGTTTGCAGTTCATTGAATGTGCGTGTGGTGTAGCTAAGGTTAGCAGCATTTTTGATTGTTACTGTAGATATAAATGAGAGGGAACATGTGAAGTGGTTTGCCAGCTTTAACAGAAGATCTTTATTGAAGAATATCGTGAGATTAATATTTCTTCTTGTCAGTAAGGAAGTCCATCCAACCTTGTGATGCAAAGAGCAATGATGAGTATGAAATTCGTCATGCGTAATGCATTATGCTGCTTAGGTAATGATGGGGCACCGAGACCGCACAGAATATCTAGAGCAGGTTTTAAAGCTCACTGAACAATATCTACAAAAAGACAAACAGCCTTTAATTCTCTACAGAACGCCTATTGATTCTAAATTTTTGAACTGGGAGCATATGTATATACTGTGAGGAAGACAGAGAATAAAAGATTAAAAAGAGAAGCTCACACACATCGAGATACTGGCAGGTAGTACAGGGTTGGAATTCAGGTTTGCTCCAGGTTTATTTCTCAATTCCAATAACTACATTTTCAGAATACTGATATCAAATATTAGATTGGATGGGTGAGGAGCGGAGAGAGGAATTACATGTCATATATAAGGAAATTATTAAACAAGGAAGGGGAGGTCAGAGGGAGGAAGGCAAGACTAGAGACTATTGAATCCATCCAATAACAGAACAGTCCCACCACCAAGGCTGTCCTCAGGGTCAGAGCACTGTTTATCCTCAGCAGCAACACTCCTATATGAGATTCTGTTAAAGATACAACAGAGAAAATGTACCTTGGCAGGAGCACCAGAGGGTGGTTGTGGAAGTTGTAACTGGTCCATGATGTCTAGTTTGTCTGTTTCTTTTTTTTAGCTTCATAATGCTTAAATTTCCAAATATGAAGTTTGAACAAATTACAAATTATGTGCAATTTGTTCACATGCACACCTCCCCAACTTTTCATTAAACCCGTCATCACATTCTTCCAGCAATCGAATGTTAACTTGGAATTTTATGACTCCAGTTCCATCATGAGATGCTGAAACCTCTTTTCCAAAACATGGGCCATGTATTTTTGCATATAAATCTCTCATCTGTGGTGCCTCCGCTGCCTCACTTGTTTAAACATGGTTGTTTTTAAACATGCTATAACTAACTATAACTATAAAAATTGACTTTGACTTTATATTAGAGATCTCCAGACATGTTTTCAGATGTGTAAAAATACTATAAAAAAAATTGTGTCTGTGTTTCCATCACAAAAGTTCAATTACTCTTTAAACATTATTTAAACTGCACCTGCGGTTTCTCCCTCATCAACTATCCAAAATCTTTTAAAATACAAATATTCTTTTTGTTTATTTCAAAACTGGAGGTTTCTAATGTCAGACTCTGCACATACATCATTCTACACAGTGAAGCTCAAAACAAACTTCAAATGACCAGGCAAATAACACACTACAATGAAAGTTAAATAAATAATTTAGAATTCTTAGGCTTGCTCACAAGAGGCTTCTCAGTCAGATTCACCAAACTGCATAAATTGGCTGTAAATTGCTTCTTTCAACCTGATAACTGTCACCTGATCACGAAGAGATGCTTGTTCAGGATATCTGATCAGTAGCATAACTGATGCCCTCTAATGCTAATGCTTGACAATCTCACGGGTACAAACTTAACAAATTATATGAGTGTGAGTACTCATGTTATTTAGGAAACATGAGTACAGCTGCTAGCGACTTGTCATCTGAGCAAAGCTGTGACAGAAACAAGTGAGAGCATATTGACATGAAGTTGAATGATGTCCACGATTTAGTACTGTACTTACTGTAACCATTGAAAGCAACATGAATGGACATCAACATTTTAACTTAGCGCTTCAATCATCTGGGCTTTGGTGGATGGACACGACAAACTGAAACTGTAAAAGTGCAGCAGAAAAAAAGGGTTAAAATGCAGTGAAGCAATGCAGTTGAATTAGTTATAGACCAAAGCCAGCCCTGTTTTTGTTCTTGCCTGGGCACCAGCACTGGGTATCAGATTATGATTGTTCCTACATGTTTCCAGCAGCAGGGTCAATTGTGCAGCTGCAGCCAGGGCCACAGCTTCTGCTGAATGAATAACAACAACAGTGCACAGGGAGATGAGGGGGAGCGCAGTCATTCTAACACATCCACATAAACAGAGAGGAGAGGCGAAAGGAAGGTCAACCATGGCAGACTTACATTCTTGGCAACCTCTCACACTGGCTGATCATTAGAGAGGGAGAGAACAGGGAGGATGAACGGGATTGAGACAAAGGAGAGGTGGAGGATGAGAGAATGCAGCTTTATGGAGACAGAGGGGAGCGAAAGCTTTGATTTCAGAAGGTCAGTCTTTGTTTTTATGTTGCCTCACCGTGCGTGTATGAGCTTGTTTCTAACTTTAAGCGACTAATGGACTAATGGAAAGGACATTTGAATTTTAACTGCCAGTGCCAAGAACATGGCTGTTGTGTATTTAGTGTTTGACTAGATGCAAATATGTCTGCGTCCCCACTCTCCTGCTTGTGTGCCTTACAGCACGGCCTTGTACTTTGCTGGATCTGTGTTCACTTTAGCAGGAAGAAGCGTTAAATATGTTCAGTATACAGGACATCTGTGTTTCATCTATGTCCTAACAACGCTTCGAGCCAGTGGGAGTGCAGGAATAAATATCACTGTAGTCAATAGACCTCCAACTATGGATTATTTACATTTTCCATTAGCCAATCTATGAAGAATATAGTTTGGAACATTTGAATATAACAAATCTGCAAAAAACAAACATTTGAACACACCATAATAATTTAATGAAGGCATTAAAATAGAGCTGCTTTTTTTGATAAAGTCTATGACAGAGGTTTTTAAACTATGGGGCACGATGGTCTCCCCCGGGAGGCTGTGGGAGAATTGAAGGGGGGGCGTGGAGAGAGAGAAGCTAGACAGACAGGTGCATGCTGGTAAAAACAAACAGAAAGGTATTTATTGTAGTTTGGCCTATTGATTCAGACCTTTTACTTACACGGTCGGTAGGTGAGGCATGCAGGCAATGAAGGTGCTTTAAAACCAATAAAGCCTGATTGAGTATATCCCTATCTCTGATGTGCATCACTAATAATTGTCCATAAATCTGGGTAAAATCACAGAAAAATACGTTCCTTCAGAACTTGAAAGCTGCAGAAATTGTGGACGGAATCTTTGACAATAAAAAAACAATTAACTGTAAAATGCTGAATGTCATGCAATATGCCAAAATGTTGATGCAATTCATTAAAATCAGGAGTTTCCCTGGTATTATTAGCGCTTTTGTCCACAGCACTTAAACCAAACGAACAGAAACATTTTAATATTTCTATATTGCATGATACATCAAATTCATTGATATTGATTCAATATGTAATATTTCTTATTGAATTTTTGAAATTTTTTCATCCTTCACACAATTACACACTCTTTCTGTTTACACACAGGGATGAAAGCAAAATGTGCCTCATATAGTGGCTACTCCAACACACCCTCAAAAACACTGGTGAGAAAACACTGACTGCAGCACACACTTCTCCTCTCCCTGCCAAACACTAGCTACCCTCCAGGCAGTCAATGCACAGAAAGTTGTTAATGTGATGTAGAGACAGAGCTCGGTTAAAACTAGATACTATTTAGGGTTGGGCAGTGTCTATAAAAGTGCGAAGGGGGCAGCAGTCGTCTTATGTGCATGTGTTCTCGCACATACTTCACTCTGTAAAAAAGTTGGTAGACTATTAACTTACATTACAAGTCACGGTGGATATTTTACACACAACAGTGAACACAAAGGGTGCAGATGTTGGTTGTTTGATTGGCCTCGTCATTAATAAGCCGACGTGTGGCTCACCTGCTGCCGTGATAACAGATCGCTGCTGTAAATATACGGGAAAAATGCTGATGAAGAAAGTGGAACAGACATGGAGGAGAGAGAGGCGGGGCAAGCCGGGGTGTTTACCTGAGGTGAAGGTGAGTGTCAGAGTATTGGCTGGTGCAAAGCATACTTAAACAACAATAAGAATGTTCGTGGTCATTAAAACCTGCTTTCACAGGGTGGTATAATGTGAAAATGTGAGAGTTTTTGTGCTAGGGGGGTGGGGGTTTTACAATCACGATGGCGGCTCAACGTTGTGATGTCTGTCAGCCATCGCCAATGGGCGATGGCATCGTCTATCGGCCCAACCCTAATACTTTTGTTACAAATTAATAACTCACCACTCTGAAACTCTTACTCCACTCCATGTTGTTAAACTAGTAAGGGGAACATGTACAGCTGAACCGAAGCCGTGTTTACCGGCTTCTCACGACCCGCCCTGCTCTGCTTCTGATTGGCTAGCAGTCCTTAACTAGGAACTGCGCATGTGCAACTCCCAACAAAGATCTTGTTGAGGTAAGATACGTCACTCCACAGCTAAAACAGAGCATTCAACCCACAGAGTGAAAAGAGGAGCTGCAGCAATGTGCAGTATGATAAAAATATGGAAACCTGTTCTGGTAAAACCCATCCATCCATCCATCGTCAACCGCTTATCCTGCGTACAGGGTCGTGGGAGGGCTGGAGCCTATCCCAGCTAACATTGGGCGAAAGGCGGGGTACACCCTGGACAGGTCGCCAGTCCATCGCATTCTGGTACAACCCTAAATAAGATTTTGAACCATAAAATGAGCATAATACCACCTCTTTAATGACTTTTTAAAAACTGGTTCTGGAGTGTTTAGAAACAAAACTGCTAGTTTTTGACATTTTATACTGTAAATGACCAATCAAAACCATAATAAACAGATAAATGGATAATGCAAATAATAGTACAAGCACAGTGAGGTTCGCTAAATGATAATATGCTATCCCAGAGCCTGGTGTTTGAAACAACTGAAGTGCCTCTATAAATCTGGTGGAATAACTGACATCATGTAAAATACTTCTTTTTTATCCATAGAAGAGTATATGGGTGAGATTTACTGCATCCGGATGGCTCAGATTAGAATCAGGACCTGGGTCAGTGCCCTCGACAGCTTGTGTGCGTGTCCATCATCAGTTGTGTTTCCTGAGAGTGTTAAGTGTAAGCTTAAAGAATAATTTAGCACTAAATCAACTGACAAACTGTGACTGTGTCAGCGACACACTTTCAATTTCGGTAAAAAAAAGACTCTTTGGATCATGCGAGTGAAATTCAAGCAGTTACCAGCAGATGTTTATTTATTTCATTCATTAGAGGAACATTGCCATTTCCTCGTTGCTCCACACAGACCTGATGTTTTTGTCTGTTGCTATTTTTTGTCAAGTAATGTTTGAGTCACATTTTTCTTTATTTGCATTGTCTGTTTCCATCACAGTTTGACCAAGTATGTCAGCACATATGTCAGCAAGGGGAGCACACTGGTGCAACAATAAGAAAGACACGTGGGGGGAGTGTCGTGGTCGTGGGGATGCTGGCGGGGTGTGTCACAGTTCATAGCATTTTTTTTCAACATTTCCTAGTAATGCTCTTCAGTTTTTTTTACTCAAATAAAAACATAAAATATTGCCTTCACTTGCTCAGTGGTAATCTCTTCTTCCCATTTTCTCAAGGAGCCAATATATTCCTTTCAGCTGGTCTTACAGAAATACATTTAAATCTCCAACACTGGCACTTTAAAATATTATTCGTCACAAATGTAGATTTTGACAGGGAGAAATGCAAAATTTCCATTATTGCCCAGAAGAAAGAGGCGAGAGAAAGTTATTATAGTGCCAATGTGATAAGCTGCGCGACACCCACACACACACTCCCTCACACACATGTGCACACCCCATACCTGTCACCCCTCCCATTTTTCCTGGGATTCTCCCATATTTCACCATTTTCTCTCACTCCTGTTTTCCCATAAACCTCTTATTTTTAACCTTTCTAAAAAAAAAAAAAAGATCCTGCTGGCCATTTTGGATACGTTTGCTACATTCCCCTCTGGTGAAGCAGGAAGCAGTATGTAGAATATCAGCCGTAACATCTAGTGACGGGAAGTCAAACACTGTATACACATCCAACAGCACCCATCAGTGTAACAACAAGAAGAATAAGAAGAGTAGTCGCATAAAAAGAACAGCAGCGCGAGGATTCCACCACCTTGTAGTCACTTACTTTATATAGGAATTAGTTGAACCAATCATTGATATTTTAAAGCAAGTGGTTGCTTTCTGGTGGTTCACTGGATTTCACTGTGTGCACCCTTGACTAAATGTAAGAGGTATGTGTACAGTGGTGGGGGTGGTGAGAGGGTGTCTGAAAATGTCCCTTATTTTCAAAAACCAGTGTTCACAGGTGTGACATACACACACCATCACACACACACATGCAAACCATGGTGATCTGCATGTGTGCTAACTCATTAGTACATACACAGTTGTGCGCAGGCAGACACCCACAGACACAAAGTCACATAAATCACTTATACATGCACACTTGCTGAGAAATGCACGAATTTGCAATTGCAAGCTCGCTCACACACACACACACACACATCAGTCGCTAATTACAGTCGCTGGCAGAGAAATGGCAGCCATACATAGTCAATGAGAGCGGGGAAAACAATGAACACACAGAGCAGATGATTGCTGTAAATAAAAGAATGAAAGTGGAGCGAGGGAGGAACGGAGGAGGACACGATGCTGCTGGCACAGAAGGAAATGGGGACTGGAAAGAACGAGGGCGAAAGAGATCAAGGAAGGGGAGAACAGAAGCCGAAATGAAAAGGGATGGCATGGATATGGAATTAAGTTCCCCCTTTTTCCTTTTCTGTGTCAGTTTGAAATAATAAGTACATTTAAACTTAACTGTTTCACCACATGCACAGAGCAGTTTGGCAGGAGAAGGAACTTGTACTTCAAACAAAATGTCAGAGGGACGGTGGTATTTCATTCAGGTGAAGGCAGAGCGAGAGGAGGCGAGAGGGTGAATGAAAAGGTAGAGAGCAGAAATAATTCCAAAATGACATTCAAACACTTAATCTTCTCTGTCTGGACTGTCTGGGCTTCAGGTCAACCCACCATTCTGTTGCTTCATAATGGGTAGAAATTGTACAGACGTCATTGTCAAATCCACTTAACTCTTTGCAGAAATAGCTGTAACCCCGATCTCCATTAACAATAAACATCTATACACTCAACTTCTGATCTGAGCAAGACGAGCTCGGTACAGTTGAACGGGCAGGAAAGCGCTGCCACTTCGACCTCGATTTGTGATTGTTTTGTCAAACTGCTATTTCCAGGCTGTAAACACCACATACAGTACATCACCATATAAAGTTGTTATGCTCAAGGTATTTGCAAACTGTTGCATATTTACACATCCAGAAAATTATAGCAATATTAGCATTCTTTAGAGTTGTGTTTCGGTGCACTTGATGAGTGCATGCCCAAAAGCAACTCTCCTTTTAGCTCTGTTTATGGTCTCCCCCTCCTCGGGGTAAATATCTGGCTCTTTAGCTGCTAAATGCTCCACTGTGTTTGCCAGCTAGTAGTCTGCGGTTTTCTGCTGTTTAGGTACTGTGCAGTGGGTTTATCAGAGTTGTTTTGTTTTCTTTTTTAATGCTGAAGACACCTGGCTGCAGATGCTAAAATGGACACTAATGAGAGTGGTGAGTGTGAACCAAACACCAATGCCATAAAATCAAAACAGTATGCCGAAAGACTCCAAAACATAACTCGTAGAGTTGAGGTTATGATTATGAGTCGGGTGATAATTCGGTGTGGGTTCATCCCCACAAGTGACATAGTCATTTGATCCAATGTTAATGTAAAAAAATTAATTAATGCAGCTTTAACCTTTAAGAGAGCATGGGTATGAAGTCCAAGGTCTTCATATGCACGCATTTGATGAAATCTTAACAAAAACTGAGATTGCCTGTCAACATGTCTGCTCCATCTGCTGAATGTGTGAGATCGTTGAAAGCTCTAGAAAGGGCTAGTAAGTAGGCCTTAAGTTAAGATTGTCTTGTCAAACTATTTCCAAGATGAACGTTGATTTTTTTTGACAGCACCAAGGCTCTAAACGTTGCCCTAGAGAGTAGTACTCACATGCCAATTGATGGCATTTCTGAGTAACCTGAGAGAAAGCAAGCCACCATACACTAATCCTGAAAGTAACAATGTATGACATGCCTAGCTCAAACAGTGACTGCGCCATAAGCCTGTAAATTAAGGGAGTGAAAACAGAAAAAAACATGGTTCACCATGTGTGGATGAGCAGGGAGGGCAGATAGTCACAGTATATTGCTCTTCTGCCAATCAGTGTTGTTTTTAGCCATGCCCCTGGCATAGGATGGCAATAGGCAGGTTTGAATTTTTGTATTTAGTAAAATGCCTTGACAACCTTTTAATGGATTGGCACAAAGGTTTATCCAGAAATGTATAGTTCTCAGACAATGTATTGCCATCATACGGTTTACGTTTGTCATTTTGACAACTAATGGGCGGCCTGCCGTGAAATTTGGTACAGACATTAACGTTCCTCACAGGATGATTTGATATAATTTTGTTGATCTCAAATTTGCCGAAATTCCTGCAAAGCTTATGGCTTTTCCATCAGCCTTAACTTTTAGTGCTGCTTTGCAATTGTTAGCACATGAAGATGTTAAAATAAGATAGTGATGATGGTAAAAAGTTACATTTATATTCACTCATTTGGCAGACTCTTTTATTCAAAGCGACTTACTTTTGAGAAACTAACATACAAGCATCAATAAAGCATCAATACAGTAAAGCTGATGATACACAGAGCAACTTTTAGAGCAATCGTGCAGGGAAACGTCGTGGTCAGTGGTAATGTGTAAAGATTACTACCATAATCCCCTTCCCGCACCACTCCGCCACCCGCCCAGCGACGACAGCAGACGTTCAAAACATAGTCGGACTTGCCACTAGCAAGATTGCCCAGCAACATTGCTCAAAAAGTTGCCCCGTGTGTCATCAGCTTAAGAGATCTTACAGTAACAATACATACCAGTAAGAGCAGCACTAACTAGTAAGAGGTGTGTGTGTGTGTGTGTGTGTGTGTGTTTTGTAATACCACTGTATGTTATTGCAAGGCAGAATGGTACAGCATGTACAAACTAGAGTGTACATACTGATCTCTCTGTAGTTAATGTGCAGTGCATTGATGTCTTCACTGAACTATGGCCTCACATGACGTTAAACCAAGTTTGAATGTGTGTCTATAGGCTTTGCATGTTTCTCAGCAACTCCTAAACAAACTTGACGTCTTCCTGAAGTTTGTGTAATTTACCATTTGCCATGTTATTATGGTAATGTGGTCATTTTAAAAGAGTGTTTTCTATTTCTTTTTTGCATCTTCCATGCCAATATCTTAGCCTAATAATCTTATCTTTTGTCCCTTTTATTTAGAATTCCTCCTTATCTCAAATGAACCTGTACTTTGATGTAGGTCAATGTTTTCTGTTTTTCAATTAGAAATACTTAACTGTCTTTGCTGGACTGTTCCACTCAGCTGTACAGACACATTTTTTTCATAATTAATAATACATAATAAAAGACCATTTTTGACCCCTCAGCCTTACCCAGTGTTAGCTGTTCTCGATTCTAA
>JAPMOB010244518.1:0-31333 GCA_029875015.1 Lepomis gibbosus | reverse complement strand
ATGATTAATTTTAATTTATTTCTGCATTTATTTATTTATTTATTTATTTTTTATTCTGTCTTTTTTCGTCCTTCATAAAATTCAGGTGGCAGGTGACAATTAAAAAAATCTAAATATAATAGAATATAATGCAGTGAGGCTCCTGGGCATTCTTATTTGCTTTTAATAATGTTTTTCCTGTAGATCAACTTATTTAATATCATCCCTGCTGAGTCAACACACATGATTTAGACTTCCTTCGTCTTCTGTCTCTTTTGTCGGTGGAAGTAACCTCTTTAAATGTGACTGTGGCACCTTTTTACCAAAATGAAACTAACCGACAACACCTGTGATCAGACAGAAACCTCACCACAAATTCACACAACTTCAGCAGATATGATAAAGTGCAGCTGACAGTCCCAAACAATGCAAGGCTGTGCTTCAGTTTTTGACGTTACTTTTTATAGAGTCATGTTACTGCTTGGGAACAAACTGGCTGTGACTCACAGCGCGAGATGGGTCCACTTCAGGGCACTCGCTGGTGTCACATCAGGTGCTGTGCGCTGGACGAAGCTGCTCACAGGGTAAGTCTGACAGCGGAATATCCCTCTTATAAAATGAGTAACCATTGCGATAACAAGGCGTTCACTGTGTATTTTTTAGAAAATAAAGAAACAAGGCGTCCATTTCCCAGAGTTTACGCAGTACAGTTTACAGATGATACTCTGACTTCCCGTTCCAATGAAGGCAGCCCGCCACAAGCAGCTGACAGAAACACTGAAGAGTTACGATACATACAGCACTGGAGTAAACTGACAGGTTTTAATGTTGCACACCACAGTTTTTTGCAAGTAGTTGAAAGTTTAAACTCTTATTGGGGTTGATTGTTCTTATGTAGTTTGTATGATGCTACACATTCATGCCAATAAAGCTAATTTGAATTGAATTGTTGTGAATATTTTGTGTAAAGTCGCCATAAAACTTTCACCTCAACTAGGTATGAAAATTTCATATCACGATTATAGTGACCAAAATTATCATGGTTATCAGTATAATCACGGTATTGTAAAAATGTGCTAAAAAAGATTAAAATGTACTGATACACACACTGAAACCATTTCAACAAATACAATTGCCATTATTTTTGCATATAAAATTAAATAACAGCAAATACCTTTTGTAAACATATGATCATCAGTGTGCATTATCACAACTTTATAGGTAATACAATGACCTCGTGGACAGTTACATGAAAACAAATAAGTCTTTAGAAGACAGTGATAGTAACTGCAATGAGCCCAACAACTGACATAAATACAGAGGAGTCTGTAGTGTTTCTAGATATACTGGTTGGTTGACTAAACTGCGTAACGTGTTATCATGTGCAGTGGACGAATAGACTCTGCCGACACACGACGCACACAGCAACAGAACAACGTGTAGCGTTTTTACAAGAGTTGCTAACACTGAGAGCTTCAGTTTACAAGCTGTTAGTAGGTCAGACAGACATACCAAAGCCAAAAGTTAACTCACCCTGCATTCACTATAAGGCCATTTTCTTCAATCGAGTTTCCCTCAGCGCTCTCATAAAAACTAAAATATGACCGGACTTCAGAGTGACTGAAAAATCTCTGCAGCATTGTCTTCGGCCGTGTTGCCATCGACCCACACAAACCCACGTTGCATTCTGTGCATGCGTGCCTGCTTCTGGGAGACGATGGACAGTGTTTGCTGTAAGATTACAACAGCGCGGTTAACTGTATCCCGTTACCATGGTAATTAAAATGTATACGGTAGTTATAACTGTTGGGAATTTTACCATGGTTTACCGTTAAACAGGTAATCGTTTCATCCCTAATCTCAACAAACGACCCCCTAGAGCAGCTCAGCGCCCCCCTTTCCAAAATATTGCTTCCAGCGCGCCCCTTACTTCTGAACGGGCCCTGGGCGGCGGCATATAGCCCCTGTTGAGAAACACTGGGGTATGCTGTAGATTTCAGAACATTATTGGTGTTTAAGAGAGAGTATGGCACAGTTTGTCAGAAGTGACTACCAAACAGGCACGTTCTCTTACATCAGAAGAACATGATTTGTAGGCCAGGGCTTTTCTAGCACCACAATGCTTTATTCGTAATGGTATGTTGCGACACTTTTTAACTTAAATTGTAGCTCCTACAATTTGGAATTTGTAGTTTTGATTACATTTGGATTTATTGTTCAACCCTACGTTCATGGCAAATCAAGGTTTTGGTTGTTTGGTGGTAAAGTTTTGGGGATTCTGACAGAAGTACCACTGTCTTAACACATGCATGCAGACAATTATGTTATTAATGAATTAATGGATTGGATGGATGGCAAGGACAGTATGAGACCATGAATATGAAATGGTAAAATGTTTAATGCGCGCTTTGATTGCCAGTATTGGTGCTTGAGACATTAAATCTTGTCTAGGTTACCATGGTCATGGTCAAAGTGTAATCTAGGTAGTACATAATACATAATGCTTCAGTTTGAACAAGGACTATAGGCAAAGGCATTTACAGGATGTTAGCAGATTTAAGTTCATTAAGAAATAAAGAGATAATTAAGAATTTAAACAATTATCCAACACATTACTCCACTTTTAGGATGTCTGGCACACAGTGTTAAAGCCGTATGTGCAGTTGATGAAGAAAGGCTGTCGACCATAAGCCAAAGTGACATGAAATGCTAAGCAAACATAATGAAAAGTTGTCCCAGTTACAGAGCGATTCACAGTTAAAGCATTGAGCAGATGCTCCTGCTATACAGAGCAGTAAAAAAAGTGAGCACCCCTCAAGCATTAATACAGCCAGATGAACACCATGAAAACAAAGGCTACAATACTAAACTAGAAAAGTCAATATGAAAACATCACTCCAGTCAGCAGTTGTGAAAATAAGCAAGTATAAGCATAATAATCATCTAATAAGAGGCTATTGCTATCTAGCTTGAGAAAATAATAACTGCTGGCAACAATAACTAATTTTCACATATTAAGCTTTATTAAAGTAGACACTCACAGGGCTGAAATATAAGGATTGCCAAAGGCAACAAAAAAGTCTAGCAACGCATTGCTGGTGAAAATGTATTAAACACAACTGCTTCATGTAGATGTAGCTAAGGAGTGAACCATCACGATTCCTTCTCCACACACATGAATTACTGATCGGGATCTCTATATATTTATGAGACAAAGGTCAAGCAAGCATTTCAGTTATCCTGGAAACAGATGTTTAGTATAGGGGCAAGTAAAAGTAGATTTCTGACCCACTTGTATGAAACGGGCACATTAACGAAACACTGACAAACTAGAGAAATTAAGCAGCAATGTTAGAAATTCATTTTTAGTCATGATAATCAGGATCCGATTGTCTTCCTCAGACAAAAACAGTTCATTGCATAACCACAAATCATCAGGCATGTTCATGTCAGCACTACTAGTAGGACAAGTATGAATACAGGCAGGAGAAATGGTTATGAGAAAATGTAGAGCTTTGTAACAGAACAAACGAGTTCCTCGTCTCCCGTGGTTTTGACAACATTCAATGAATGAACGCTGGGAAGCATTTCCACATCACATGATGGCTTTGGTTGCATTTTAATTGGATACTTTGCTAGACTGCTAACAAATCTACTAGTGAGCGTGGTGGTACAGTTTTATTAACCACAACAAGCATAGCATCATTAGGGCCAGACTACAATATTACTAGAGCAGCTTTTAATTTGTCCAACGCTAGCTCTCCAATCAAAATGCTCACATCTTCCACTTGTTTTGCTTTTCCCGCCATGCCCTGTATATTATATGTGCCTGATAAAAATGTAACTCTCTTGTCAAAGTTTTGGTATGTCATACCAATTCATTTAAAGTGAAACAACTCTGCAGGTTATGATTATTTGTATGCCTCACATGGCAGCAAATGACAAGTCAAGACACAACAGCCTGCAGGCATAACAACAGCCACAAATACAATCCACTGAAACTATAAGATTAAATCCCACAATCACAGCCCATTTCCTGAAAACTATGACAGCTGTGACTCTTTCAAATTGAGGGTCAGAAAAAGAAATACCTTTTTGAATATTATCAAAATTTCACCGCTCATTTATTCAGCTATTTGTGTATTATAACGCCCCATACATTTATGATGTATGCAGGTGAGGCACTCTCTATAAAGCATTTTTAAAATGAAATTCACATATATTACTACACACCCAGGCCCCATCTCAGCATTTAAATCAATAAACATTGCACAACAAAAGCATAACATCAAAATTACAGTTCCCCATTTGTGTTTGCAAATACAGCTGAAGCCACTGGAAACTCAATATCATGCTTATCAAATAAACGTATTACTTTGGCCTGCGTCCCGATATACTCGCCTGGCTGTGTTTGAACAAGAGCAAAATTGACATTTAGTAAAAGTTCACACTACCCTTATTCATGAGAAGGAAAGGATGAAGCCATGAATATAAAATACTGATAACACATTCAACATTGTGTGTTTGAGTTGCCTGGTTTGGGCATGTTTGTCCAGCAGTTAAATGAAAACAAACCTGGGTTGGTAATGCAGAAAGACTAGTGACATAATAAGTTTCCCAGTAACATTAAAACACATGCAAGCAAAATGAATGAACATACCTTCATCTCTCTATGAGTCCTCTAGGTGACCAGTGTAAGGAAGCAGAGGCTGAAAACAGAGGTTGGAGAAGCTGTTAGGCATTACTGACAGTGCCAACTTCAAGTCTGACACAACAAGACACTGTTGTGTTATGATGACATCACTTCTTCTGCTACACTGCTGGATGCCCTGAAAAAGCTGGGCGGGAGACACACACTGTACATGACTTAGAAAAACACATCGCCTGCACATAAATTCTCATTGTAGGGACTGCGGGTTTCATACTGAATCGAATTGATTAAAGAAAAGTTTAAATGTGCTTTGCTTAAATAATCCCAAGTAATGCCACGGACTTTTTGGAGAATGAGCTTTCGAAGCACATTCTCCAAAAATATCTGTGTTGCAAAGTCAAAACCGTGGCAGTGCTGATCACTCTCATTCGCAGAGCCTTTAACGCCGTTTATGTAATGCCCAGTGCGCTGTAGTCAGTCAGTCAGCCAGCAGCAGGCAGACTTGGCTTGTGGCTACGAAGGGCGAGCAAACACAAAGTAACTAGTCGCTTGGCCAAGGAGACGACTTCTACGAGACGGTCTAGACAAATGCATGGATAATGAAGTGCTTTGGGATAAAGTGATAAACAGTAAACGCCGCACGGTGCTCGGTTCTTTGAGTACGGCAGCGTGGTCTGTCTGCACTGCACTGACTATCCCAACACTAAAGCAGAGGATGACGCCATTTCTGTAGCTGACAGACGGCTAAAAAAGGAGAACACTTCAGCGCACAAACACTGGAAATTGCGGGAACCGGTGGTCGCAATTCACCTGCCCCTGTCAGAGCCATGCCTTTCACGGAGACGAATCTCGTGGTTTTTAGAGAAAAACCGCCCCGATACCGTGCATTTTCGTTTTCGCTTCTCTCCCTTGTGTCGGTGCGCTGCTCTCTGCGCAGAGTCCACTCGACAGCAAAAATAGAGCGATAATAACACTGCTTATGGACAGGCAACACCACCCCCCAAATCAGACCTTCATACAAATGTCATAACACAGCTGTGTCGCAATAACAGCGTCAAGTTGGACAAAGTGAGAATGGGCCGTGCAGCACCATTAAAAGTCACTTTCTTTCTTCACAAAATGTTCCCTTCATCGACTGGTCTGGCATTTTGCTGACTGTTCGCGGAGTAGCTTTGAGTGAGATTGCTTCTGACAAAGAAACAAGTCGACGAAACGGTTCGCAACAAGGTCAAGCTCGGGCAGGACTTGTAACGCAGCAACATCGCATTAATACCTACAACATTTTATTGTTATAACGCACGCCAAGGTCGCAGTCCTCATGGGTGGCTGGTGGTCGCGGAGGATACAATGTCATCCGCCCCAGACGATTTGCCAGACCAGCCGCTGCAAGTGAGTGACTGACCACCACGAACAATAATGCACGCACACACACACGCACACACAGCCCGAGCCTCGGCAGTCTTTTTTTCTCCGCGGTCCTAAGATCTGGTACTAACTAAAGCGTCAATCCCATTTAAAGCTCTTCTGTAATGATACAGTCAGTTTGTCAGCGGGGATGTTGCCAGTTACGGAAATGTGCAAAATACTGGTCACGCACATACACAGCATTTTGAATAACACAAGTGCTCTGTAGCAGAGGGAAAATAGTCCACCTCGCTTTATTGATCCAACGGGTGAGTTCCTTGATAATACGGATCTGGTCCAACCTACACCGGACGAGTTAATCGTGAGAAGCTTACGATCCTGGTGACACAAAAGAAAAGCCTGACAATGCAATTTACCTGTTAAATTACACAGTTGAGTCGTTTGTCGACAAATCACATCCCGCAGCGATGTCAAGCGTAAACAGGTCGCCGATGGTTTCGTGTAATCTCACTTTTGACGGCTATTAGGGAACACCACAGGCGCAGCTCGACGACAGCCTCTCCGAGGATTCCTCCGCTCAACAACACAACACTCCTGTCCAGCAGGCTTCAAACTATTCGAGCCCGGAGTAACGTTAGCATATCGCTGTGCTCATCAGCTTAATTTGGCTGGCTACAGCATAACTTTGTTATCGAGCTGACCCAAGTTTTTTCTGTATTCTTGGCCGTCAGCTTTTCGCTGTCCAGTCGCCTAATTCATTCATTCCCTAAACCCCCCTATACACATCGCAGCGTTAGTTAACAAGTTAGCTAACGTTGGGGTTGGCTTGGTAGCAGCAGGGAAGCAGGCTAGTAAAAAATGTTCAAAATAGCGATGGCTTTGCCGAACAAAAGGAGGCTTACCTATGCTGTCAAGTTGAGAAAGACTTGTGTTTTTCGACGAAAGTGTATTAGTAATCCATCGGAACATTTACGTGAGACATCTGACAGGTTTTAACGTCGTCCGTTGGCCCCCGGTTGATGTTGGATGCGGATGGGTAAAAGTGGTTTTCGCAGAGCGCTGCTGTTTGCCTTGTTGAGTAGCTCCTCTAGCCTAGCTCTTTCTGTGATCCTCTCCCCCGCCTCCTGAGGATGATTGACGAGCACGTTGACCCGCCTCTTCCGAAGACACGCACGCCCATTGGATGGCACAGTGACGAGAACCGCTCTATCAGCACATGATTGGCCGATCCAGGAGAAAAATATCCGCGATAAGGCGTATAACTGGGTGGCTCTTACAACGCAGAGAGAAGAATGCGAAAAACTACAACTCCCAATTTTGGAAAGTATGTGAGCGTTCGATATGTATCACGGACTGGCTTGACAAAGCGGAGGTGTGTTTTTCTTATTATCTTACAGTTGAAAGCTTTTACCGGGCAATGAAGAAATTTAAGTGTAACACACACAATATATGAGGCACCCATGTTACATTCCCCACCTACTCTGCGCCTGCTCTGTAGTGAAGTCGAAGCATATATATGTAGCACATCAGTCGTAGCTTGATTTGAAAAGTGTCTGTATTGTCCGTCGATGAAAGTGTGTTAGCTTAACATAGCATCTGGTGAATTGGCCAGTTACACACGGACCTAAACGCGGTGTGAAAGTGTGGATGTGACAGACATATCGTGTGCCTTAGTCGACCAGCGTTTAAAGTGGACGTTTTTATTTCATAAAAGAAAGAAAGAACTGCTCAACGGTGGTATACCGGCGCGTTTATGTTAGCCTGCTAACGCTAACAAACTAGCAGCCTGGCTAACAGGAACCGTTGGTGTCAGCAGACTGTGAGACAGCAGCCAAGGTGGGTGGAGTTAAAAACACTAGACGTGACCTGAAATAAAGGCTAAATATCACTGCAGCAATTTAGATTTCAAGCTCTGCTGTGTATGTGTAATATGGGTCACTGTGTTATTAATACTGTCGCTGTTCTCACTTAAAGGGATGCACATTGTTAACATGATGGGAAAACTTCTATTTTTCAGAAACCTGTCTCTCCTAAAATACTTTACTCTAATTTTGGCTATTTGTCTCAATATCATCATAACATTTTTACAAGCATACGTATGGAGTAGATGTCATTGAACAGAGAAATGCTTGGGTTTTAAAGTAAAACTGACATGTTGCTGGGAAGTTAGATTGTAAATATTGTAGTTAGGCACTTGTTAAAGATGATATGAGGATAAATGTGTATTATAGATTTATTTATCTCTTCCCACCAAATGATATTAAGTGTGCAATTAAAGTGTGAAATTATGCTATATTACTATACTGAACACTAAATTAGAAATATATTATGTTTATTGCAGGGTTGTGATTAGATAGATAGGTACATTTATACCTATTAAATTAGTAACTCTATCTACATGCCACAGTGTCAGCTTTTTAAAAGTAATGATGACTAAATAATACCTGACAAGATATCAAGTCTTTCTAATATAATATAACCTGGATGTAAATTATGTAGTCTGGGCCTTTTTATGAAATGAAACCTACTCTGCTGCCTTGTGTAAATAATTTTTTTGAATGATCGTGAGGGATTTTTGTTATGATGGTCACCAGCAGTCACAGGCAGCTCTACCTTTGTTGCTACGTCAGTCGTCACCGGTTTCAGCAATTCAAAGTAATGTGATTGTTTTAACTCATCCCATCATGTTGTCAATGTGTAACCATGCACAAGGGGATTTCACGGCTCTGCAAATGCGTTGGCCACACAGTGCAGTACATCATGAAAATTTTAATCAGATTTGTCAAAAACCTTCATTTTCTCGTTTAGATGAGTTAGAGCAGTTCATTTTGCATTTCTCGTTTCATTTCCTGTGACTCAATTATTTGCTTATTTAAAGGAAAAGTACAATAAGTGGGTAAAAGTATTACACCCACAGTTCCTGTGTATTATCCTGCCAAGTGGGTGGCAGCATTTTGCAGTTATGTATCTGATGTCAGTCACACTAAGATGGCCTTCGGGGCTGACAACATTCTTGTCATGTCAACACGCTTCTTTCTGCAATTTCCACGACAACAGCTCTGTCTGCTCAACACTGGTTCCCTACTCTGTCAGTTAAGAGACAGCTTCGAGTTTGGTGCTGAGAAATAGCGATCAAACATGAACATGCTGCAAGGATCATTAATTAGAATTATACACATCTTCACTACTTCTGTTTACTCTAATGTGATTGCAGACACCAAGACTTTTAACTAGCTGAGTGATATCACTATTATGTCTGTAAATGTATTTAAATCAAAGTAAAGACCTACTTATTCACTGCTGCGTATGAGTCCTAAATGTTCGTTTATCATTGATGTCTTTGTTTAGTGGTATTTACTTTTCGGAATTTCAATTTAATTTTACTGTTTGAATTTTAATTGTAATGTTTTTGTAAAACAATTTGATTGAAAGTACTCTAGAAATTATTATTATTATTATTATAATAGGCAGCTCAAAAACAGAGGGATGACTGACTTTTGTAGCTTGAAACTGCTGCTACACCAGGTCACCTGTAATCTCTTACATGATCTAATCTCTAAAGTAATAATACTCTCCAACTTTAGGGAGTAGGGTTGTCAATTGCTTGATGGCTCAAAAGTTTAGAAAGTAACTATTGATTGTACAGATAGTATAGATTAACAATGCAGTGCATTTGATGGTCGTTCAGATTTCTTACATTTCCTACGGCAAAATGCAAAACAGAACACATGTGGCTTCATGAGTATTTTGAGTGTAGTAGTCTGTAATATTGGTATGCAAGACTTTATCCAATTCAAAATTCACATCACAAGTCTTGAGAGAACACAAACTAGGAGTATTGTTGTTTTCCATTTTGTAAGTTCCAGATGGCTGAAACTGAAATACCGCCCTTTCTTTTTTCAATTTCCATGAACCAGTCAGTTGTCACATGAAAATTTACTGTTTTTCCCTCTTTAGAACAATTAAAGGGGCATTTATTCAAAACAAACATTTTTATTTTGACTTTTATTTTGTTATAAAAGTTTTATAAGGCTGTAAAAATGTATTTATCTTGTGACAGTCCTCAACAATTGCATTTTGGTTTTCCTTACACTTGTGTTGTTTGTCCCCCGATATAGATTTGTGTAAACTTGAAGCAATGGATGGTAACTCGGAAGCCGCCTCTGAGCGAATTCTGCTGGAACCATACAAGTACTTGTTGCAACTGCCAGGTAAGTCTTTTTCCACGTCAGTGACTGCAGAGTGGCGGATGAGGTGGACACACACAGACGTGCAGCTTAAGAGTCATCAAAAGCCACATACACTGCTGATGAGTCACACTGGATCGTCTTGTTAGTCACACTGGATCATAGCATCAGCAAAAGCAAAATGCCTTAAGTGACGAATGTGATGAGAGGCTGTTGTGTACATACTGCAGACATAATCACAAAAAACATGCATCCAACATTCATCATAAACTATGCTTTGTTATAACACTTTGCCTTGTGTTATGAGGAGATACAGCTTTTGTATAAGTGTGTACAGTATGTTACTGCGGTGGCACAATAAGCTTGATCTTAAATGAATCCATTTAACTTATTCAGTTCAGTTTTCACATGTTTTGTTTTGGAACACAATCATGTCAACTGAATAATATGGTGCTTATATTTTAAATCTGTGTTTTGGCAGAAGCATATGGTCTCACTATGTAAAAGATGTTATTGTATTCATGCCTAAGTTATATGGTTTTGATTGGCCACTTTTTGTCAGTGGAGAAGTGATTCACCTAACTCCAGAATTGTATTCGGATGAACTGTACGTCCTTGGAGTTTCAGTTAGTTGGGATGTTTCCTCTGTTGCAACATTACTGTGAGCACAGCAAAATGTACTGGCTGATAATAATGAAACAGTTAGTGAGTTAGACATATTATAAACAACATTGTTGCACTTTATAAACGTTAGACCGTAGTAAGTAACATTGCTGTAGAGAATGTGTCTTCCACTGTGGGGGTGTATTTCACGTGGGTCATGTAAGTTACAGAGATTGAGACATTAAAGAAGCTGTGTACCTGATAAATATAACTTATCTGTTGCTTAAATTTGTTCTCACACCAGCCAAGTCACCTGCACTGTTGCCTTAACAGAGTTTGTGCGTGTGTGTGTGTGCTCAGTCTGTCTTGCATGTTAGCAGTTAGCTCTGCAATACAAAAAAAACTGAGGTAATGGATTAACTGGGGGTAAATTGTCAACCTTTAAATTAGGGATGAACAATTAACCGAAATCTTATTGAAATTACAATATATGGCCTATATGATCATAAAATGCTTGGCAGTTGCAAGATTTTATGTTCTGGACAAAATGCGATCCTCATGAGTTTTTGGAGGCACTCCTCAACAAACAAATGCGCGCATGGCATTGTCCGAAGAGAATGTAGGAGAGATAAGTTGATAATATCGCCTTTTGCTATCGGGAGACATTCATCAGTGCCCTGGGCCAGAAAATCAATCTCCTTGGGGAATTAGAAATTTTAAGGTGAGCTGGAGGGTAGCTGGGTGTGGAAAAGGGGTGTGTCTGACGGCAGATGTGTGGCAACGGAGTCAGAAGAGAAGTTAGAACGACAAGCCAGCAAGATTGTGGAGGGAGAACACCTCTCTGTAGGAGCAACAGTGGATATGACAGCACCGCAGAAACAGACCCCTCTCTCTCGGGAGCAGCAACCCTGGCGGGGGGAAGTTTCTTTACCATCAGACACACTGTGGCAATGGAGCGGTCAGCAGTCGGAAGCTGACGGCAGGAGAAGCACAGAAAGCTCTGCACAGACTCATGCTGGCTCTTCCGTGGTGGAAAAGCTACAAGCAGAGCTTCCGATCCTGGTCTTCGGTTTCACTAAAGGTCTACACATTATGCAGCTCGATGTTCGCAGTCTTCTCTCCAAATTAGATGAGCTAAGATTGATGATGTGTAACGGTAAAGTTGGGATTGTGTGTTTTTCAGAGACCTGGGTGGACGCTTCGATCAGTCATGCAGAAATTGAAATCGAAAATTATGTTGTCTTTGCAAAAATCACAACATAATCATTTAAATAGGTTTTTTAATGAAAAAGAGTAATTATGTAAAAATGATCATTCCCTCTAATATCGCAAATCTTACCGCAATTGCAATTTCAGTCAGAATAAGTGTAATATTACTACTTTTTTTTTTTCAAAATTGTTCAGCTCTACTTTAAATAACTTGCGAGTGTAATCAGTCTGACGTCATACTGTATTTATATTATATGCATGCACCAGCTGTGTTAATGTAGTGTCACTTTTCAATATCAGCAACATAAGGTGGGAAAAAATGTTAATCTCAGTGAAGCCTAAGCACCAAAGCCATTTTTAATGTCGAATGAGGTCATTGTGAAGGATGCAAATACAGTTTATCTTTTTCCTTTGCATAGTACAGACGTATGTCTATTTAAAACACTTAAACTTTTGTTTTCCGCTCTCTTCTCAGGAAAGCAGGTGAGGACAAAACTATCCCAAGCATTTAACCACTGGCTCAATGTTCCAGACGACAAACTGCAGGTGAGAAATCAGCCGTTTCAGGCCTACGGGTATGCGCATGATGTCACAGAACGATGTTACGCTCATTGAGTGGCAGAAAGTCAAGCAGCAGTGTTAGCTGCATCAAACAATTTTAAACTAGCAGGGGGGTCAGAAGAACTCTAAAACATGTTGATTGCGTGACATGTTAGCAAACAGGTGTTTACTTAAACATCTATCAGACATGGATCAACATTATCATCTCATCTGAGTTACATTTTAGTCCAGTGGTTAATAATGTGTAATTGTATCGTATCATTCAGTTTACTGATAAAGTCCCACCTGCTGCAGATGTATTCATAACACCTTGGCTTACTATTCTCCATTTTTGAAAAGGCCATTTCTGATAAGGTTGCTGTTTATATTGTATCATTTGAAGTTGTCTACTCATGACTCACAGCTTTAATGCTGCTCAGGTGGCACATTAATAACATAATTTAATAATATCCTAGAGAACATTTATCAAAATAATCTTTTAAAGAAAGTTTTAAAAAAGCCAGCTAACCAGCTATTGATAGATACAGTACAAACTAAACTAAACAAAATTAAGCACTATACAGCAGAAACACAATCCAGTCATCACAGGCTTTCAAATCCATGAAGACCTGTCGCCTAGACTTAAGATATAAATATAAACAAACTTGTCGAACGATGAATAACATATTCATGCAAAACAGGATTATAGGTTTTCTGTACCCTCACACTTTTAAATATTGCGTAGAGTTAAAGATTGCTTCCAAGTCCGGTCATGATAGTAGAGTGTAGTTAATTGTTAGTGTTTTGACAGTTTTCCTTCATACAAGTTTCTATTTCCTGTTTTGGTGCGATTGTCTTTGTCTTTATGTGCATGCTGGTCATGTGACACCCACCCCCACCCCTCCTGCTACTACTCAACTCGCCAAACGACTGGCTGAACTAGTTAAACTTTTTTGTCTTGAATTTTCACCCATATTAAGTCATCTGCCACCTTCCTTTCTTACTCCACATCATTTGAAATGATAAAAATATCAGTTCGAATAGATTCTGGCATGAATCCCATCTGTGCCTGGAAAGCCTCTTTTATAAGGCATGGTCTCTTATCACCCTGCGTTTCTAACCAGAAAATAGTGTTTCTGGTTGGAATGAAAGCAAGACTTCCCAGTGAGTTGTGGTCTTTAAATTATAATCACTAAGCACTTTAACTGACTGCACGTGAGCTGTTGTCAAGCCAATTTCTGAGAAACTGGTTTGATTCCCAGACTCTAAAGCACTGAGTTTTTTTCTTCCTCTAGACACATTAGATTTCTCTTTTAAAGTTGGTTGGAAAAAGGAAGACACCAAATTGATGGTAATAACTGCATTAGTCACAGTAACTGTTGTTTCTAACCCAGGGATTTCCACAGGATCCCTGAATATGATGGGGCTAGTTACCTTTTGTTTATTGTATGCTAATATTGCATGATGAAATGCATGTAACACTTCATTTGGGAAGTGAGATATGATGGAAGGCAGCACACTGTCTTAGCCATAAAATCTATGTCAGTGTGTGCTTTTTGAATGACAGGCCATGGTTGCTTATTGTTGTTACTGTGTAGTGTGTTCCAGATGGTGCTGTAAATGAGAGTGATTGTGTAAGACATGCTGGACTGACATTCATCTCAAGTGAGAGACTACTGCTTTTTTAACTTCTTGGGTTCCCGATCACCCTTGTGAGCAAAGGATTAACAGGATAAAAGTCACAGACAGCTTCCCAGGCAAATGTGCACCTCCACTCATCCATTACAGAGTTGTAACACATTCTTGGATGCTGCCCGATTAGATTGCAACAGACATAGTGAAGTTTCTATACAGCAGACTGAATGGCATTTCTGCTTTTCCTTAGTCAGATTAATTTTAAATTAGCCATTTAGGATGTATTGTCTATATTGAGCAGCACCCTCGCCACTGTCCGCTTAGGGAGTGCAGGCCATTGCCCTCATTATACTGATTGCATTAGCATTGTTGTGGCTGAATACTGGTCCCGTGTCCACTGATGAAGATATGGAGACTAAGCTGTGTTTTCTAAATCTACATGCCTTTCGCAGTGCAGAATGCTAAGTGCTGAGCCTGTCAGGTCCCATTAGGTTTGCTGTTCAACAGTCCCCGCACCTCGAACGAAGCTCAGAGGTCACACTAGTTTCTCCTGTGGCCATTTCATCTTCCAGTGCACAATAAAAGTCCTGTGGAAGAGTAATAAAGTTGTTGAATATTATAAATCAATCCTGTCATGTCAGCCCTCCCCCTGCTACAGCATCCATCTCACACTTTGCATCCGTGGAGATGTATTTAATCACAACTTTCACACTGCTACTATTACAGTGGGCTGTATGTCTTAATAAAAGGAGCGACTCAACATTCAAAGTGGCGTTTATTATTATTTTTACATTACATGCTGCTACGTTCCTTGACTGATGTAGTGCTGCCAGATTCTATTCAGGTGCACATAGACTCGTTGAAGCTATATTGATGTTAGAGTTTTGACTGTGAATGATCAGCTTTTGATGTCGATTAGTTGGCAGCTCATTTGGCCTACATTCATATGCAGATTGAAACCAAATCTACTTTTGTTCTCCCGATAATTCCACTTACGACAGAATGGCCTTGTTACGGTACAGTGGGTAGTTGCGGTTTTAAATTTACCTCGCATATCAAAGGATGATCTCGCCCTGTGACTCCTTCTGCCCCCCCTCTCTGTGCAGCAGCTCTATAAACTCCTGCTGAACCCATCATGCAGACTCCTCTCATCACCATTAGCACACTGCTGCCAAGAAGTCGCCGCCATGGAAACAACTGTGCCTTGAGATAGATGGAGGCAGTGACAATGTCTCATTCACTTGGCAATGAATTTTTTATCAAAGCCCCATATGTGCTTCTCTACAGTTTAGTACAGCACAGGTTGCGGAGGTTAGGAAATTCCCCCTGTTCACATCGGTTACATTGCAACCTTTAGCTGACTTGCTTCCTCCTGTTCTCTGTGACAATGTAGAAAGGTTAGCTTTTATATACTATTTTCTCACTTTGAAAACATGTGTCTTTCATGAGAATGCCTGCTGCAGTAGGTTTTAATGTGACGGATGCAGAGTAAGACTAGAAAAGCCTCCATGAGGGGGGAAAAAAACTAGGAACTGGGTTACAGGTTAGCATATCAAATATGTTTAGCAACTCATAACTGTGGGACAATGTTATAACAGTAATTCCTTTTAAAAGGTGAAATTTCTGGCTACAGCCTGTTATGTATTAGAGGGTTATCGTTACATCGAGCAGATAAGAGGTTGTGACAACAGCAGATTATATTGCAGTAAAGTCTGGATCAGGCTAGACAGTACATTTGTATCGCAGGTTTTTTCCCATGGTGTAGTTTAGCTGCAGCAGACCCTGACACATCTTACCTCGTGATCAATTCAGTTGGTAGATGACGGCCTAATCAATAGGCACACATATTAAATATATGACCTTTGCTAAAATAGCTTGTCTGTTCTTTTCTCTAAATGTTAATGTGTGATTTCATAAACGTGTATTCGTCTCGTATGATGACAGGGAAGGTGGTGTTTGTTTCAGACAACGTGATCTATAAAACACTGTAGGAAATGCCTGTATTTTAAGGGCTCCATTATCCACTTTTGGAAATTGTGAGGACAAACTGGTGGGATACAGAATCAAGGAACAACAGAATTTAAAAAAACATAGGCCTAAATCCAGGATTAAGATTATGCTGTGACATCTTCCAAAAATTGGTAGGACATCTGCCATATATTTTATTTGTAAAACTATAACTGCCGTTCTAGATGAATGAAAGCGTAGGCGGTGTGTGTGATCATGTGGAATGACCATGTTAAAACCTTGGCTAGACTTCTAACAGTCCTGCAGTCTGACTCAGGTATACTTGCCATCGTTAGCACCTACTGTAGTCCCTAAGTGTGACAGGTTTATGGGTGCACAGAGTTATTTCTTCTCATTGTATTGGTCCCAGCGTGCTCGTTTGTTGTGAAGGAATCTCTACATTCTTAATGGATCACCGATTGTAGCCTCGGCAAACATTGAGTTTCTGGGTCAGTAACCTCTGGTGATAATAAATTAAGTCTTGTGAAGGCACTTGGCACTTAGACAGCAGAATTATACAGCGACAGGCTGACTAATCAGAATCCTTGGAGAACGCAGACACTCCTATGTCCAAAACCTGAAAACTGTTGCCCCTTGCTCCTTTGTCATGACATGGAATTCTACTTAACAGAGAGCACAGTTGGTTTGTAATGGACCATCGACTCCATGAGGGTGTTTTTGGCTGCATAATATTCCATTTTGTCGTTCATGTGAGCATTCATTGTAGCTTTACCCCCCCCCTTGTAGTAAGTGGCTCACAGAGGTTGCAGGGTGAGCGAGTGTCGAGACCCTGCCACAGGAAAGGTTGTGTTTGGCGGATAAACTGCTCAACTGGCCCAGCCTTGGCCATCTGCCTGACCCACTGAGCCTCTCTTTGTGCTCCCCAGCCCCATACAAACAGCTTTCATTACCAGGCCACACCACTTGTCTTTTAAATCAGCAGAGCACTCCAGCAGGCTGCACAGCGAGACCAAGACAGCAGACACCTGATAGCAACCCCTTGCTGTTTTGTGTTGAACGTGGATGTGAAACAAAGCCATTTTTGGTTGTCAGGTTGAGGCTCCTCCTGATGGACAGAGGACAGTTTGCTATGGCTGTGCGCTCCACTGATAACTCCTGCAATTATTTAACATTAGTTCAGCAAGCAGAGTATCTATGTAGCATATGTGCTACTTTATTGGGGAAAAGGGTTAAACAAGAATGTGTTCTTGTCCACATAAGTCTTGACCCACCGCAGCTGTGCATTTGTGTTAATGTTGAATGTTGATATAGGCTTTAATAGGGTAAAGGTGTTGGAAGCTTGTCAATACACTCATCACTGATGGCTCTGTACTGAGCCCAAGTCATTCTCTCTTTAGAGTAGGAGAAAGTGTGCTAAGCCCTGTGGTGTCACATGTAATTGCTTAACAATGTGAATCCTTTAAACTCATCGAGCTACTGTTGCTCTCGCTCGGGCACGACCTCGGAGTTTCACAGCAGACCAGATAACATCAACAGCAGTCCTGTCAATCTAAATCTGAAACGGTCCCAGTTTTGAGTGTGTCTTTGCTGAACTCTCTGACTGCCTGGTTAGTTTCAGCAACAACTATTCCGTCTGCTGATGAAGACCCACTAGTGGAGCAGTGCAGGCAAAAGTACTGGCATGGCACCATCTGCTGTATACAAGTTGTAATGCATCATTTACATAGAGCTTCAGACTGTCTGTGTACTAGTCAAGAGGAGGGTGAGGGTTTTCTCAGTGTAAGTATCATTGTTCCTGAAAGTTAGTATAGCAAAACATCAAAACGTTTTCTATACTATTAAATGTAAAAGCTCATGATTTTCGGTCACAATCATTCTCAAACTATGCATTTGTCATTTCTGCATAATCATGTCATTTTAATGATCATTTTGTTTGTGTCAGGTGATCATCACAGTGACTGAGATGCTGCACAACGCCAGCTTGCTTATAGATGACATCGAGGACAGCTCCAAGTTGCGGCGAGGCTTCCCCGTGGCCCACAGCATCTACGGCATTCCCTCAGTTATCAACTCGGCCAACTACGTCTACTTCTTGGGGTTGGAGAAGGTGCTGACCCTGGATCACCCTGAGGCTGTCCAAGTGTTTACCCGGCAGCTGCTGGAGCTGCACCGTGGTCAGGGCCTGGACATCCACTGGAGGGACACCTACACCTGTCCTACAGAGCAGGAGTATCGCAACATGGTGCTGCAGAAAACTGGAGGGCTCTTTGGCCTGGCGGTGGGCCTGATGCAGCTCTTCTCAGATTGGAAACAGGACCTGAAACCCCTCCTGGACACGCTGGGCCTCTTCTTCCAGATCCGCGACGACTACGCCAACCTCAGCTCTCGTGAGTACAGCGAGAACAAGAGCTTCTGTGAGGACCTGACCGAGGGCAAGTTCTCTTTTCCCACCATTCATGCCATATGGTCGCGTCCGGAGAGCACCCAGGTGCAGAACATCCTAAGGCAGCGCACAGAGAACATGGACATCAAAAGATACTGTGTGGACTACCTGGAGAAGGTAGGCTCGTTTGCGTACACCCGTCAGACTCTGCGGGACCTGGAAGTGGAGGCCTACCGCCTCATCGGGGAGCTTGGGGGAAACCCTCAACTGGAAAGCCTTGTCAGACACCTCAGCCAAACGCACCACGAGGCTGAGGCCACAGCAGAATCCAGTACTGAGCCACGCCACAACCACAGCCCCTGACCTCACCCACCTTTCACTGTAACATGACTCACATGCTAGCCCAACACACTCCACTAACACAGAAGCTTTGCTAATGATGCAGACATACACATTCCTGAAAACGCACACAGCGGTATGTTACAATTACTTTATGGGTCACTGATTAACTTTGAAAAGTTGAATTTTAATATTGACAGCTTTGACTGCAGCTAAGAGACAGCAAATCTGCCACAAATGTTGCCTATCTTTTGTGCAGTAGATCCTTCAAGTTTTCCTCACACATCAGCAAGTTATATCCAAGTGTAGCCATGTGTGTCAGAAGAAGAAATTAATTGATATAGAAACTAACTTATGATTTTAAGTTTGTTATCATCTTATTATTTGTCATTTTCAGGAAAGCAAAGCGTAAAAGCCTTCTTTTTGATGCGCATATAAATGTTTTTTTATGTTTCGGTGTTTATCAGGGTGGAGTGAATGGATGGTGTATTTTTTCTGAAGTCCCTGTTTAAAATAAGATGTGAATGTCTCGAGTGTATGATGTCAGATTTGGGGATCCTTAATCATTAAGCCACCGGAGTGCCAATCCTGTAGAAAAGCCCTCTGCAAATCAGTTGTCAACTTGTTATGTAACATGCTGACATTATATGCAAAGTAGTGCATGAATGTTTTGATGCTTGATGGCTTATTGCAGACAGTTTTTCCTTCTGGTTCAGATTCAACACATCTCTGAAATTTTATTAGGGTGATTCAGTTATATTTGTAAGTAGACACTGTACTGCAGTTAAGAACTTATTTGCATCTATTGAATAAAAAAAAACTTTAAATATAACCTGTGGGCTTGTCTCTGAAACAACATTTCACATCTCCCTGTGGCACCAAGGCTACTTTGGTTTTTATTGTTTTGAACTGAACATGTTTAATGAAATGAGCACCCTTCTCCAGAGATAAGCAGCAACATCTACTGAGCACACAGGTGTTATTGAAAACCAAAAAAAGTTGTTTTTATGTGTCTTTGTGCCTTTTACAGTAGTTGTAGGCTTCTTTCCTACACTGGCCCTTTTTTTTATCTAGGATCTCTCAAACATTAACGTATGCACACACCCCACCATTACATAACATTGAGCCATCATCCATCGTATATGTAATCATAAGCCTATCTCCTATTTGCACCAGAACCATGTGTTTAATTTGTCAAGGCAACCAATACTTTTGCAGCTGTGTGCTGAATAGTAGAGGCTGCAAGACAACTCGGCTGAATCAAGTTTTTACAGAATAGCCTGCCACGTGCTTTGTTTTGAGAGACCTTGACTGAACACTCACACAGAATGGTTGCTATGGACATGGTTGGTGTTTTCCTGCGAGCTTGGTCTGAAATACAAGGCATCAGTCATCTTAATCCTGTATTATCTGCTGCTTCTGTTAATACTGTTGTGTGAGTTTTTCCCTCAGCTGCTGAAAAGAGGCGCAGCCCTGCGGACAGAGGCTATCTGTCCCAGACAGCTCTGTTGACTAACTGATGCTCTTGCTCTTGACGGCTGCAATTCAGTTAATTGTGCCTTTTGGATTGAATTGTGGCAACTGTGAAAACACATCTATTCATCAAAATGTCAAATTCTTGAAAATCTGCAGGACCGGTTTCCTCTACTAATTTTCCTTCCAAGCAGCCACAAGTGCAGGAAAATGTGATGCAAATGCAATTCTGATTTGATAAACAGCAGAGACGTATGAAGTGGCTTTTGCAGAGCTGACATAAGTCCATCACAATAATCAAAGCCTCTCACGGTTCTCATTTCTTCTCTCTCGCTAGGTTGACTAGATTGATTTTCTCCACCCACAGTGTCTGAGTTCTGTGTGAGAGCAAAACAAAATAGCTTTTGTGTGAAGAGCGACATGGCTCACTCACTGTCTCCCCCATCCACTGCAAGCTTTGGATTATTTATCACTGGGCTGCGCTTTACACATTTGTGTTGCTTGGTAGCACTCCAATAGATATTTCATAAATATTCTCGTGGCAGCAACATTTTGAAAACCTCATTGCTGATAATGGAAATAGATGCTGCTGTGTTTGTACGCCGTCACCCATCCCAGTCTTTTCAATGTGTTAATTATACTTTTAAATAATTACTGTGCAAAGTTGTCTGAGATTGCTGTTATTTGGTGCACCTTGCTGTACAGTAGCACACATTTTACACTTTGGAACAACTGCAGTGGAGCTGCTCCACTGGAGCAAATGGCAAGACATTTTATTCCTCTACAGGAGCCTCTAAAGAAATCCACCAACACAACCGCTGAATGCTTTTGATGTGATTTTAACTGGTTTCCATATTGAAGCTTGTTCCATGATGGTACCCATGAAAGCCCATTTGTTCACACTGATGCCTTTATATTTATAAGAGGTCACACATATACTTTCATTCTTAAAGATTGAGCAACTTTAAAAAAACCCGCAATTGTTGGGGACTATTTTCATCTGCTAAATTGATGTACTCGCAAATATCTATGACGGCAAGATGCAGCACATAGGATTGACATAAAATAAGCCAGTGCAACTGTGTGCCACAGATATTTTTTCTATTGTTTTTTTTGGACAATAATGGTAGAGATAATAATGCTCAGGCATTGGACACAGAAAATTCTAATTAGTAGGATCAATTCATTGTTGGTTTGGTCTTTGCATGGGATTTGTTGACAAGTTATATTAAAAATATATAATATTGACAGACTTATCCTTATCCACAGTCTTAATAAAAAGCTTCCTTCAGTTTACAATATTCATGCCAGTGTTGTTATCATATTCATGTCACTGTTCCCAGAGCAACACATGTTTTCATGCGTATTTCTGCTGGCACACACTTGTTTGTAGAAAACCTCACTGCGCCCCCATGTCCCATTGGGGATAAAGAGGAATAACAAAGTACTTACTTGTTTCCACCTGCAATCATTGGTGCCTACAAGAAACTGTCTTCTTTGAGTTGACTGAATGTTGATTAAACGGACATTGTGTTCAGTTTGTTGGTCGTGGGGAGTTAAGTACTACTCAGTCTGTGAAAACTGTATGATAACATCTGTGGCTCTGAAAGGAGCTTTCTAAACTCTGAGAAGAAAAAAACATAGTTATGTCATCAGCTTGGATTTGGAGATTACACATTTATAACATTAAATCTGTGTTACAAACTGGGACATGGAGTTTGAAAGATGTCTGCGTTTGCCTGAGAGAAGAAGTCTAACGAAAGATGCTTTTGCATTGCCTTATGGGAGACGTAGGATCCAGCGATTTTAGAACTTGACCCATACTAGGGAATAAGTCTCACAACCTTGTGCTAGTGCAATACTAAATTGCTGTAGTAGATCTTTATTGCTGAACTGAGGCCTGAAATGGATTCACTTAGCTGACATCATGACATTTCCTCCATATTTGGTGTTACATCAGGTTACATCAAATGGTTGTGTGGTCTCCAAGAATCTCACCCACAAGCTATTTCATGATCCTCTTAAGACAGAATGACTGTCAGTAATGGTTCAGTAATGACTGAATGACTAATTATCTCCAACAAACTCTATCATAGTAAATCTACCATGTCACTGCAGTAGGGCTCAAGAGGGCTTATGAAACTCCATGATTCACTCCCATCACGTTGTCAAAGACGTGTGTAATTACTGTATAATAGCCAACCTTCTACCGAATGCATCATCTAACCAATCCACAATGTCACACATTTCACAGCTGTGTCCGGCAAATGTTTACAAAAAGTGACAGCCATAACCTTACCAGGCTGAGAAGCTGTAGCTGCTGTGGAAATGAGAGAGAGAGCTGTGGGTGCGATTTCAAATTGGGAATGAAAATGTTGCCCCATTAGGGCATAGTTGTGAGTCTAATAATATCCCCTCATTCCTGTGAATCAGAATCAGTCAGAAATACTGGTTTTAGATGCCGGGTGTCATGAATAAATTATTTCCTCCTCGTTTTAGTGCACACAGAGGATGGAGTGTTGGGAGAAGAGGAGGCTGATTGACAGCAATGTGTAATGCTCTGTGAGGAAAATCTAAGAATCAAGAGTTGTTTGAACGAGTATGCAGATGCACAGCAGACCGTAAGCTCTTCTCTCTAGGATCTGGGACAGCTGTGCCTGATCTGAATTGTGGTGTCTTTACTTTAACACAGCAGGTACGTTTTAATTTTATCCATAATGTTTCCACAGTGCTGTAAAATAAAACACTACAGGTACTACACATACTCGCACTGGTGGCATATCATCTACTGTGTCATTATGGTGTGAAAATCTCAATTTGTCACTAGAGGTGACTGGGCCTTTGCTTTCCCGGCCCTCCACTGTGGAACTGGGGATCTCAGGCAGTCAAACTCAGTGGCCCCTTTTAAAACTATTACAACTCTATATTAATAATTAAATCTTGTTTTATACAGTGTTTAACCTGTTGAAATAGTTAGCTAAATGTAATGGACAAACAGTTGAAATAGCTAAAAGTAATAGATTACAGTTAAAATAGTTAAAAGTATTGAATAAACTGTGGAAATAGTTAGCTAAAAGTACTGAATAAATGGTTATAATTGCTTAAAGTAATGGATAAAATGTTCAAGTAATTATCAAAAAGTATCGAATAAACAATTGAAATAGCTTAAAGTAATGGAACAAATATTGAGCAAATATTTTGCTAAAAGAAACAGATGAATGGTTGAAACATCAAGTTTCCATGACTCCAAATGGTACTGTGAATGCAAACAAGGCCAAACTGGCCAAAACTTGACAATTAAACTGTATGAAAATAATGTATTGTAACAATATACGGTTTTACTTAATGTGTAGTGTTGAATATCAGTTTATAATCAATTCACAGCTTCTTTGGAACATGGTGAGAGGTGTTGATTAAGGGGCACTCATCTGATAGCTGTTGGACAGACGATAAAAAAAAACTAAAATTAAATGTTTGCCAACTTCGGACATCAAGGAAATAAGACTCAAATTTTTAATGTCAACACACTCTTGTATTCAGTCGGTAGCTGAAGAAGATGAGTTTTAAGAAGAGGTGAGAAGAGATGAAAAGGATTTTATAAATACAATTAACTCGAGCGCCCAAGTTCCCTCTATTTCCTCAGAGCAGTGCTTGTCACAATCTAAACGGATGATTGCACTTTCATGGAAAAATATTAATAGAGTGAAAATAAGTCAGTGGTTCAGGGAATTGTACTCCTGTCGTCGCTTAGAAAAGATTACACATGCGCTTAAGGGCAGACACTATTCAAAACGTGTGGGGTTTATTCATATCAAACATATGCATGGATCAGATTTTCATTATGCCCTGTTTTGATGTTTTTTTCTAGTTATACTTTACTCTTTAACCATCCAGCTTTGGAAATAACTCTTTGTTCACAAATATTGATCTCTCAGAGAACAAAGGAATTCTTGAGTAGCGTTCCCCTTTGACACAAAATTATTTCACATCATCTAATGTTTGCTTATGCCAATACATGAGCATTGACAAATACGAAGCAGTTTTCATCAGAATACACTCCACATTATGTAAACACCCCACATTGTATACTGGCAGGAAATATTTTGAGATAATACATTACAAGCCTAGGAAGACTCATGATATAATGCACTACTGCAATTATTAGGTGAACACTACAATTTGCCACACAATGCCACAGAGGTTGATTTGATTGCCTGGTTGAATGATTATGTATGGCCGAACAGGGCTCCCACACAGATGGGGGGAAAAAAAGAGGCAGAAGATTTGAAAATAAAAAAATGCTAATAATTTTAACATTTTACATCATTGAGTGACAATATACCCACAGCGCTCATCACAGTTTAGATCAATTCAATAACTTCCATCTTCTAAAGAAGCACTAGGGCAGAAATGAGCTCTTGTTTTCATGCAAGTGTTATTTCCACGCTTCTCTCTATGTTCACAATAAAGGGCTTCGAGCTAAATCAGTGAGAGAGGCTGATGGGGTGAAAAATGCCATCCTTATCTATGTAGGAGAGAGGAACAGATGCGGATATGACTTTGTTATCATGCAGCTCACTGAAAGAGGGGAGTCGAAAGGATAAGATGTGGAGGGAGAGGAGGGGTGGTGTTCAGAGGAAGGCGAATGTGTGCTCCAGTGTCAGGTTAATTGCAGGAACAGATTTCTTGGCAGGTAGGACAGGCCTAAATACAACAAACTATCCCCCCATTAGTAAAATATTCCGCATGTTTCATGATTTACAAAAATATACAGCGAGGCAATCTAATTCTTGTGACTCAGTCAATCACATGGCTCTGCTTCAATACACAATCAAATCACTGCAGTAACTAAATGCTAAGAGAAGGCTCAAAACACCTTGCCACATTTGCTTCATGTCAACACTGGTTCAGTGTGTATAAGCTGATGGCTGGATATATTCGGTCCTATTGATTAATCTGACTGATTTGGGGCTAAAACACTTCACAGGTTTCCCTGTGTGTAATTCCAGTGGTGTCTGGCTCATTGTCTAAGGAAAACAATCAGCAGTAGAGATCAAAGTGATTCCATATTCCTTTTAAGTTGGGGGAACAAAAAACAGACTTCTGTAACAGTATGAGCAAAGTGTGTTTGCTGACTGTGTGTCTCTGGTGCCGACTGAGCAGCACTAACGGCTAAAACAAAGCTTCAGACTCAACATGGATCCGACACAGAATCAGCAACACCTGTGAGTTTACCGAGTGCATCATCCCCAAAATAAACAACACGGGAGTCACGTATCTCTCTGAAGTGTTCTTTATTACTCGTGAGGAGGGTTTCATTAAACCAGTGTCAAACAACTGAGTCTATTTCAGTCGTTCTGACTGCTTGGTCGAGTTCCAAAAGTTTGTGTTGCAAATACACTCATTTAAATCTGTGTTGATACCACGTGTGTGAACATACATACAGTCTGACGCCTACCAAATACAGTAAGGCCACATCACTATTTGCACAATGACAGTTACAGTACAAACTGTGTGTGTTTGTGAGAGAGCTTGTCTTAAATCTACAAGTAGTGAAGAGGATGAAGAGCTTAAGACAATAATTTACAAAATATAGCAATGTAAAGCGATCTTTAAAACACCATCAAATATCCCTTTTAACCAAAAGGTTTACCAATATTTATAATACTACCTAGTACTCAAGTCTTACAGCAATGACTGGTATTGCACGTGGTTCTTGTCCACCCTTGTCAGTTACCGCATACTAAAACATCTTTTAATCCACAGTCTGTTTCCACATTATGTCTGTTCCACTGAAGACATTTTCAATTTCAAATTTAATAACAGAGTTGATAATACAAATACTGACAGTGTGCTACAGCTAAATGAGTTAACATATTCTGAAGCTGCACATGTTTTATTATGTTGATACAGTATTTTTGTTAATATTAAGAACCTGCAATGCAATTTGAATGTTTTTAAGATTATTTTCCAACAGAAAATCTTAAAAATCTAAGCATTTTTATATTATAATTGATAAAACTCTGAAACAACTCTTTTTTGATGAAGAAAATCACAGACACTGAACTGACAACCGGAGTGCATTCTACCCACAGCGCCACCTGGTAAGTGCAGTGTGAGCCAGGTTTAGTGGCCCCAGGGACAACCGCAAGGGTCTCCACAGGCCCTCTTCCTGTCCCAGAGGATGTGAAGCTCCTCAGCTGTGTGTTGGGGGGACGACAGCATGTCCAGGTAGCACTCTTTCTCACACAGCCAGCCGGGGTCCTGGCAATAGCAAAGGGGCAGGACAATGGCTGCGTTAACATGCACAGACTGAGTTAGCCGTACACTGGTTAAGGTCTTCCTCGGGTTCAAGTGTTAACCTCTGTTAACCTCAAGTGTGCCTCTGACACGCTGTAACTGAACTCCATGTGCACAAGTTTCCACAGACTCCACCAACACATTTCAAATTTTAGAGGTTTTACTGAATAATCCTGTTAAAAGGGATAATCTTGATATATTTATCTTAATTTTCTTTCTTTTTTCATTTTTATAGGGGCTATGTTGTTTTTTTACGAAATTAAGAACTTTTTATTGTATATTTGTGAATGGGTTGACAAATGACCATTTACCAGCTTTCTCGCTTGGAACAGCCTCTATGCTGCTTCATAAGTGAAGAAATCTTTTTTCGTCAAAATCCATTATTTTACGTAGGCTGTGACGTTCATGCGCACTCCTAAGCTTCTTGCCTGCTGATTCTGAACTTTACACACAGCGACAACAACGCAGCTAACGAAATGGAGTCTAACACCAAAAAACGACCAGCTCCGAGCACAACACAGGCTCCGACACAGCTGAACCTCAAAACTAACCCCGAGTTGGCTTTCATCCTATTGGACGGGTAAACATTACTGCAAAGCATAGCAAATAAGTTGTGATTTTGTTTTAGCTCGCTCAAGTTAGATGTTAGCTTGCATCTTGAACAATGTCAAACAACTGTTGTCTTTTATGTCATTTCATGTCTGATACTTACAAAAATAAAAAGACTGTAGACATGAATAGACTCTACTTTTTCTACACTATATTCAACATTTCAGACACTGAATGCATGTCTCATCTTTATAATTGTGGGTGGAGTGAGAAAACACCAGGGACAATGATGGAAAGTGTAGGACCTCAACAAAGTCTGATCAGTTGCATTTTATAAATATATTAGAAATGTTGTCAATCAACCAAACCAAATCATTTGTGGTGATGGTGTTTCACTGAAGTTTGCAGATCTGGACATCATATTTAAAACATTTTACCTGATATTTCTGTGGTCCAACAGCTGCCATCCATATCCCCATGCTCACGTCTTCTCCCTGTAACAAGCCAGCCAGCGTTGATTCCCCCACATTATACTTGTGGTGCCTTTATAGTCACTTACTCTTGGGTACTCTACCTGGTAGGCCTTCAGTTTATCTGCATTACTGGCGAGCCACTGGACAAGGTCACGAGAGACCACATAGCCTGAGCCGCAGGCAAACGCTGGGTAGGCTGGACTAGCGTACTCCAGCTCCTGCCACTTCCCAATACGGTCCACTGCCCAGCTTTGCCTGAAACTGGGTCAGGAGGGTAGGTGCATTATCATCACATCCTGTCTCCCTTTCACCTGAGCTGTCGTCGTTCTGACAGAGCTTTCTTTCATCTAACGTTCAGCTGACAGTCAAGTTGCAAACACAAGTGGACAAGCAAAATATACACTGTCAACAGGATCGGACACCAAAGTGTACTTACTTTCCCCACCAGAAATTGCTACGCTTTAGACCCTTGTGGTCAATCTTCATTAATACTGAGTCCACGTCGATGTAACAATCATCATCAGTCTTCAGCAGCAGATTAAAGTCAGTGTTTCCCACAGACCTGCCAGGAGACAGAATTTACAAAATTAATTAAAGCCCACCTTCTGGTTTTTGGCAACATCCCAGAGTGGATTTACTATCAAATACCACTGAGAGTGAAAGGCAGGAGGTCCTGCAAATAAATAACCTATTTGCCAAGTCAATACTAAAGACCACACTGCTATTTTGCTACCTGATGACTCACAACTGTACTTTTTCCCCCTGACTGAGTGATTGCAGTCATGATTCTAATAGAGAGACATTTAGAAGGCAATGACACACTTTCATTTCAGGTTGTTGATTTCCTCAGAGGGCCCAGGCAATTTGAGACAGCGAATCGAGCCATTAGCACTTGGCATACCATTTATAGAACTGAAGCAGTTTGGAAGGCACGTTCCTGTAGGTGTCTACCACGTCTACGAACACCATGTCGCCATGCCTGAGGCTCTCCCGTTGCAAGGCGGCATCCTCCTTCCTCAGCCTGGAGGCATGGTGCTCCATCCTGGCAGGGCGGCCTCGCAGGAGCCCTGACAGGCCATCTCCATCTGACACACAGGTGGTGGGCAGATGGTAGGAGTAATATGGGAAAAAAGCAGAAAAACTGGATAAATTGGGGGAAATGGTGAAAGAGTTTTCTGTAGAAAAATTAGATTTTAAAAAGTCACATTAGCTTTTTATTGACCCAAAGTCTGAAAAAAAATGAAAACAATATGATAAAATCTGAACAATTTGCAAAATGGATCATTAGTTCTTTCTTCAGAGATACTGCAAAGTGAATTTTAGTTTCCTCCAAAATGGCTACAAATTAATTCTCAGAAAAGCTCAAATGCAAACACATGCAGGGGGTACAATCAATAACGTAAAACAACAGGGTAGAGGGGGGGAATTATTTCCCATTTGACACATATGCAAAACCCCTGAAGCGAAAAAGGAGCTAATCTCATAACCTGCCAGGGTGAATCAGTGTTTTTTTTATTATTATTATATAGGGACAATTTTTTTTTTTTACAACAGTTGGCTCACAGAGCAGGTTAACTGATTTCATAAAAAGCTCTGAATTATTTCTCTTGCTGGACTAACCATAGATAGTAAATGTGAACCCTCCAGCCAAACCGGGAAATCCTAGCGCACTTCTATGAGGCAATATGCCCTCTGCGATCTGCAATTCAAGGAAACAGCAAAAAAAAGGTTTGGACTTCTTGAACTTTTCCTTCACTTGAAAACTTCAGAGAGAATATTCTTTATAGATTTATTTGTCAGTACATACGGAGGAGATCTTGAGGACACCTCCTCCATCATTTAGCTGCACAGAGGAAGAGTTGACTGTTGTCAGACCAGCAGAGTCCAAATTCTTCCAAACCAGTGTCCCCTCAAAACCCTGGATTAAAAAACAGACATTTTATTCTTTGCACATGTAGCATGTTGTTGTTCTGTCAAACACTATTTAAACTGAGCAACATAATACTATGGGCAGCGCCGTAGCTACTAATGAGGACACTAACGTCATGTCATCTGCATTGTATTTCTTTTAGCAACCTTATATTAGCCGGTACACTTTTACTTAAGCTTAACTAAAAAAACCCGAAAATCTTGTTTTTACCCTGGTTTAACTAACCCTGGTTGCGGAAGCGATGCACTGGTGTACTCCAGCACCCTGTGACATCACTGTTGGGTTTGGCTGCAGATGCAACAAAGCAAACTTGAAACTTTCGACCACAGACAGCAGTAAAGCACTGCTTTTTAGCCTGATGTTTGGTTACTCTTTGGCCTCTAATTGCATTTAGAGTTTTATTTTCTGTTGGGAAATAATTAATTAAGTAATTTCCTGGGGCGCTTCCCAGAAAGATTTACAGGAATCTGGTACTAATTATAGGGAAGATTAAGAGCAAGTAATTTTATCTATAACTGCTCCTTTTAAACAAAACTTGCGGAAAATATAAGTCAACAGCTAACTATGAGAAATGTTTCTTTGGAGGGGTGGGTCCTGGCTTCAGCCCTGAGTAGATGTGGAAAACTGACCTTAGGTAAGATGAACTGTTCCACTGGTTTGTACCACACCCCGTTCACCATGGTCCCTGTGCTGATGGCACTGAAGCGAGCAGTGACCACAGCCTCCTGCAAAAATCAAATTTTTATCCATCAAGAATTCATGTTTTTCTTTTTTTATCTCTATGCAAATTTACCATCATCTACACCGAATACTTCTACTACAGACAGTAATCCAAAAGAAGTTACAGTTTTTTTTATCTATAACTGAGGCAGCGAACAGGACCAGCACTGGGTCTGCCTCCAGGCTCACAGGTTGAGGCTCTGTTACCTCCTGGTCCAGCTGGAGAAGTTTCACCGTCACATTGCTCTGAAGCTCCGGCCGGGTCCCGCTGGTAAACACCCCCAGTTTGGTGATGACCACCGGGTGGAGGACCTTGAAATCCAGGGCGATGGCCGACACGTCAGAGGGAGCGAGCGTCGAGGGGTCAGACAACGTCACGATCTCTATCTCTGCATCCTGGCCTGCCCCTGGGACAGAAAGATGCATAGGTTACTGCACAAAGACACGTGAAATTTATTACGATCCCAACGTGCTGACCGCCTCTTTTTGGCGATGAAGACCGGGCGATTCGGGGAGAGCGCTCAGAGAAGAAGACAGACTCTGCTAAAGCTACACCATCAGCACTTTGAGGAGCTGGTTCTTAGGGCCGCTGTCTTTAAAGCGTGCTTCTGCTCGTGAGTGGGGTTTGTTAATTACAAAAGAGCAGTTTATTACCCAGGAGATCAATGAAAAGATCAAGGCTGTTAAATGGAAGCGGGCTTTTTACTTTATAGGCGTTCTACACAAGTTCAGCTACTCATTCCAAAATAAAGACAATTAGAGGCAAACAATCAAACAGAGAAAGCCGCACTTCATCAATCCAAATGTTTCTCACAATGACGGAGTGGAATTGAGCCGCAGGATTTTACCAGTGTGTGAGGATATATTCAATATTCCTGAGCTCACAAAATATAAATGATTTGTTTATACTCACTTGTCAAAATCTCTTGCTGTTGGACAGCATCCTTGTTTTTTCTGGGGAAAATGAATCTAACTTTGCATACATCATGAATAATTAACTAGCAAAGTCAGTTTTATTTAGGATTTATT